>JAVTVY010017777.1:0-67521 GCA_036873755.1 Hanleya hanleyi | reverse complement strand
TCTACTTCCCAACTTCTAAATGCCACTTAAGGAAACCAAATAATGGATTATCTGCATGACTTCGACCATTTTTTCAACTTCTTGTTCTAATAAATTTGATCACCCCAGATTTTATGTTGGGAAATTTCACTTCCGGAGATTGAATTATTAGAAGGATTACCGTATTGAGTTATTGAATTATTAGAAGGTTTCACAAGCACACCATATTTCATTTTCACAGAGAATACAGCTGGTAACAATAACAGAAGATGTCCCTATGTCAGATGAACCAGGAGAAACGGTCTGCAGTCAGAAAAGCAGCAACTCTGAGACATCGTCTGAGGGTGGGGGACTTGGTAGTCTGGTCGACACTCTACACATAGATAGTGGTAAATAATTTGTCTGTAAGCTGTCCACAGTACCCTATTTCTTCTAATTTTTCGAAATGAATGTTCATACTTAAAAGCAGAAAAAAAGCATTTTTATGTGAACTGAGGCTAAATATTGTGGCATGCATATGTTATTTATCCCGAGAACTGAAAAGATAGTTGGTGAAATTTGTAGAATGTTTGCAGAATTTCTGTCGGCATATGCCTGAAGTTAAATTTTGCCTTTTGAATAATTAGAAGAAATAGAGTAATAACCGATCTTTCATAATGAAGACATTCATCAAGCTTGCACACCTCAAAATCAGAATCTCCACTCCTCCTGTACACAAATTCAAGATCAAATTCAACATTCAAGTTGTTTTCTGCCCTACACAATATAGTCATTGATCATTCAGTGTGATTGGGAATGTTCATATTCACATATTGTAGTTACTATATTATATTAGAGAATTTGGATATAAGATACCTTTATACATCTGTTTTCAGTCTCAAACCACAATAATATTTGTGTTTTCAGTAACCAACTATGGGAAATTGTGTAGGTAGGTAGGCAGGAACTTTATTTTATTTTTTCTTTTATTTTATATTTTCTCAATTTTTGACCTTTTGTATAGGGTTTCACGGAGTACTGCTGCAAAACATAGAAATAAAAGCATAGAGCTGCAAAATATATGGGTAGTTAGGGTTATTGGAAACAGAAATATTAATGTGGATGGCCCAAATTCAAATCTCAATATCTGATTTCTGTTTATTTTATTTTAGACAGCTTGAGTATCCAGAACTTCTTCAACAGTTGGTTTAAGAGTGCCGGAACAGACACAGAACATCTACATATCCTCTTACCATCTGCTAATCCAGGTTGTTAGACAGTCATCTATTACATGGGTGTCGCCAGGATTTATTGCGAGGGGGTCATTTTTCTATGCTTACTTATAAGAGGGACCATGCAGTATGTATGTGTCCAACATATGAAAATAACGTACGGTTGGGCGCTTAGAGGGGGTCGCTCGCACCCACAAATCCCCCCCTATCGATGCCCTTGTATTCCCATAAACTTGTGTAAACTAGTTTGTCGATTTCACCTTCAATACCCAGACATTTAGAAATGCAGTTTTTAAGGATGACAGCTTTAAGTATATCTGCCTTCTGATTCCACTGATACAAACCCGAACAGAAGGAAACATGAATGTGGCCTGAATAAAGCAGTTCAGCTGTCCAAATGCTGTGAAGCCTGTATATACTGACCATGCTTGGGACCAGATTATAGTGTCAATTTTTACAAAATTCTGGTTTATCAAGGTTCAAACTACAATATCATCTTTGGTTAATCATGTAGAGAAATAATCTTCAAATACAAAAATACAAATTTGAGACTATCAGCACATTATTGGCTGAAATTATTTATTAGGATTTAATTGGTTCCAGGATTTCAAGAGAGCTTCAGATTGCTAATATATCTTCTTCATGTTAGAAGGTGAACATTTGACCATAAAGTGTGACTTAAAAGAACGGCTGCTGGATCCCAGTTTACTGCAAGGTTTGACATTTGTAAGTAATCCTCAACTTTCCTTGGTTTTACATGTCTCTCATTGTGATTCTGTCCTCCAGCTACACCCACTTTTGCCAATTCTTGGTAATTGTGCTATCCATACTGTATAAGATGCTTCACAACTAGATCTTAATTATATAGATTGATTTACCGGAACATCTAAAGTTAATTCCAAAGTTGATGTGCTGCAATTCATACACTGTCAGAGACTAGGGACATACATTGTAGCCAACTCCCTGATTCCAATTCTTTAATGCACTGCATGCAATGCAATATCCGATACATGCAGGTTGCCATACTACTGCTACTGCATTTATGTTCGTTACACGTTATTATAGAGTGAGTTTACTTTAATCATCTGTGAAAATGATTTCATATATTCGTTTTTATTGATATATTTACAGGGTTTGTCAGTAGATGAGATCAGTTCAGGAGGAAAGCCTCAAGGAGGAGGAAATAAAACCTCCAGTCCTTCCCCAGTCTACAAACTACAGGTGTACAAACAGTTACCTTCAAATGCATTGTGTGAGTCCATCCTATTCGGCATGGTATGTATACGTCTTGATGTTTCCACAAGACAGACACAAATTGTGAAAATTTTAAATCAGACATGAACTTTTGTTGTTTTCATTTCAATTTCAAATCTGATAGCGAAATTTCTACCAAAGATTAGTACAAAAAATAAGCTAGAAATAAACAAAATTGTCAGAAATCATTCACAACTGAACTGTGTAATTCTAGTATAAATTAGCATACATTTGAAAATATATGTTGCAAACATTTGAGTGTTGAACAGTATGGTAATCCCTCTAATAATTCAAACACCCCAAGTTTGGGAGCAAAATTAAATGAGCTGTTCTAATAAATTTGATCACCCTTTAAAATCATTGGATAATATACATGATTTCCAACCATTCAACTCTTTGTTCCAATAAATTTGATCACCCTTGACTTTATAGTATTCAATTCCACTTCCTGTGATTGAATTATTAGAGGAATGAATTACCATGTTTACAAATTATATGTTAATAATGATACATGATGGAAATCTTGTTCATCTAGCCCTTGATTGTACAAGCTACCTCCTGCTGGAAAATTGACTGGGAAGAGTTGGAACAGAACCAGCAAACTTTCCATGCTCTCTGTCAGGCACTCGCTGAAAAAGTTTGTTACAAAAATTTATTTTCTATTCCTGTCTATTCCTACCTTCATTTTGTTTGGAAAATGTCTTTAAGAAATTCGATGTATAAGAAGTAGATTACTCTTTGAGCCAAAAGTTTCTATGAACACTTGAAGAAATAAAATAGCAAATGTCAATTAATAAATCTGAAATAGAAATATGATCTAATCCTGACAGAACACCATAATGAATGTTACTATGCCGAGCCTCATGTTGCTGATTACTAAGTGGCCCAACTATATCCTAACGCTAGGAAACAACATACTTGTCAGTGATAAGGATTTGATGATAAAAACATGTCTCACTGGCATCATTGAACAATCCATTCTATCTGTTAATAAGCTGTAATGTGTTTATCAAAATATTTATTTGATAACTATGTGTACAAGAACTCGGATGATAGGCATCTTGATATTATTCACCTGTGAATGTTTCATTGGATGTTGACTGCCTACTAAGTGTCGGGTCTGACTCCTATATTATTTACATTGATCATTATTGAAGGATATGGTGCTGCTAGCCTCCGCTGTTATGCCAAATACATTCACCAGAGGGCCCTACCAGTCTGCTCAGGCAGATACCCCACAGCCTGTAGCTTCTTTTGTTCTGTTACCGGCTCAGAATACCCTACTGGTCAAGTCTTTAGCAGTCAATGAATTAATGCTACCTTGTGATGAAGTATTCCAGTGTGATAAACCCACAGAGGACAGCAAAATTAAAGTTCTTCGAGCACTGGCACAAGTATGTTCTGCTTTGTCTGAGATTTGTCATCACTTCTGCATTTCATTTTCTGAAAGATTCTGCAGGAATATGAAGCATATAAAATTGTCCCCCTTGATTGTGATTTTGATGAGGATTATCTCCCCTGATTGTGATTTTTTAAGAGGATTATCTCCCCTGGTTATCATTGCCTTAGGAGTTCCCGTCCACTTTTACGAATTTTGCAGAATTGAAGTGGATCCTTATTATTAACAAAGTTGATAAATCTAAAAAAATTGTTTTCTGGAACTGTTATCTATTCTATAGGTTCTGGCATGGAGTGGTGACACTTATCCAACAATAAATAACACTACCTACATAAGTGTTGTAGATTCTGTTATTTGTTGTTGGATTATATATACCAGTAAGTGGTATCCATCATGTCCATTGCACTGATATTCCAGTATAATGAAGTTGTAGAGCGGACATTATGGCAGGGCCGTAGCCAGGATTTACTGAGGGGTGGTTCGCCTTCACTCCAAAAAAAGGGCACATCAGGGGGTTCGCTGTATGGGAAAAGGGGCAAATAGGGGGTTCGCTTCAGTTTGAAAAGGGCATTTATATGAGAAAAATATATAATATTTCCGAAACCCAGAAAACCCCCCTTGGCTACGGGCCTGTACGGGATGCCTTAGTTGAGAAATTTAACTAGGAAATGGTCATGTTAAAACAACTACATCAAGTTCACACACTCTCAGCTCATAAGTAATTAGATTGAAATCTCCCATATTCCTAAGTGATAAAAAATATTTTTAAGAAAAAAAAATTGATCTACTTTGGATTAAAATGTCAATCTGACAGATTAAAAATCAATCTAATAGACTACAATTTCCAATCTGAGATATGTTTATCAATCGGAAAAAATTGATAACTAATTCATTCTGAGGAGCAAGGAATTGGAGACGAAATTCAAGCTATTTAAATTGGATTTTAATCTGTGAAATTTTGAAAGCAATATAGTTTTCTTAGATAATACTTGGTTGTCCGAGGACCTATACAAATTTGAAATGCATAGTTCCCATTCTGGTTTCACCCAATTACAGAATAATAAATTATCAATTTTTTTATGTCTGTAATATTTTATCTCTTTATTTGTAGGTTGAAGTAAGTGACATGTACAACCCATTATTAAGAAGGTCTGGTTTGTATGAGGTCTTGAAAAATCAACACAGAAAACCAGGGAGCAATAGACAACCTCGGAGAAAATTCAATTACACCCCACAGCAGGTAACAGCTTGCTTGAAATATACTGCTGTCTGTCTCACAGTTAGAGCCTATCATAACTGAGTTTTGGCAATGAATTTTCAAGCAGTGAAATTCTGCACAGTATTTCTATGTATTTTTCCATTTTCATTCTGAAATTAAAAAAATATATATTCAGAATCAAAGAAAAATCTGGAAAACCTTTCATGTTATCCTCAAAGCACAATGTTGATGGGCTTGCAATGTTATAACATAGTGACTGAACTCTGTGATCATCAGTTTGACATACAGGAATGTCAGTATCATAATTTGTTCGAGCAAATTTGGGTGGATTTTCATGAAATTTGAGATCAAATTCACAAATGTCCTGATGCTATGCAAAAATTCCCTGATCTGACAGAAATTGGCTCAGATGTATTGCCCAAAATCTGTTACGGTCAAAATGAGAGACCGACAGTATAGTCCCCCTACCACAAACTCCTTACTGGCACCGATCTCGCTCCCCTATTCCAATCCCTGCATCACACTCATCTATATATAATAGAATCATATGCATACTGCAAAGGCTGGTTTGCAGTTTTAATGCAGATGTTTGCTACTACATAAAGAGATGCTCCATATAAAACATCAACTGATACAAGTCCGTGTGAATGACCCAATCCATCAGTCTCTTTCTCTCCCTTCCTAATGTAAAAGTGAAGCTTTCACATCAGAATATTCCTGTTTTACATGATTCGATTATGGTATAATAATAATTGAAAAATGTAAATGCCTGGAACTGAACAACATACATTGATGTGTTCTTTGTTTACAAAGTATCGGAAGTATTTGTTGTGAATATTTTCAGGAATCCAGACGACCAACGGTGCCAATAAATGCGATAAACAGCAGGTTATCTGATCATCAAACTAACTCTAAGCGTTTCTGTCCACCTGGTTACATTGGCACAGGCCTGTCAAAGTCCAAGTTTCCAACAGAGCTATAACCATATCACTTTCTTCCCATGTGAACCAATCAACCTGTGTATCCTCAATCATGACACTTCATCAGCCTTTCTCACATTAACACATTGGGCAGACGCTGGGCAAATCAGTCTGGCTGGAGAATCAGTCTGGCTTCCGGATGCAATCTCTGACTTGTAGACAAACCAATTTCTTAATGATGTGTGGAAATATTTCTAAGTTGTGATAAACTGGCATATTATCTTCGTGAAGGTGCCAGAATAGTCATTATGATGAGCATATCGTATCCCCCTAATAATTCCACTACAGGAATTTGACAAAATGCTTCAAAATAATGCATATAATCCATTTTTTCTTTTTCAATGATTTTAGAGGGTGATCAGTTTATTGAATTATTGGATTGAATTATTGGAGGGATTACCGTAATGGTTGTGTTAAAGAGTAATAAAAAGAATATCCACTACCTCTATGGCAGTTCAAAACTATTTCTGCATATTGCAGCAAAAGGAAAAGTAAGATTTTACAACCCAGTTCCGATAGCAGCTTAAAGCTAGACTACTGCTCATTGATGCATGTGCAGTCTGTCCATTGTTATTGTATTAATGCAGGAAAGGCAGATTGATAGCCATAACCCTGTCTAAACTGACCATGCCTGGAATTGAATAAATCTAGCTTAGCTTGGCAAAGTCAATGCTGAATAGATAATATGAACTTGCCCAAGAAGAACCATAGTACATAATTCGTCAAGCTAAAAAAAAATAGGTCCCTTTCAAAGTACAATAAGCATGTGCACTGCAGTATAGTAACTATATGTAATTACATATTCATCCCCATTTATTATTATCCCTAACTGGTTCCTAGGGATTGTTGTAGAATTTGAAAGTGATTGATTTAAATCTCTTAGAACACATGTTTTAAGTTGTTCTTTGTATCATATATGAAGTATATAAATGATCAGGTGAAGTGTAGATTACATAATCTTGTGAGTTGATAATATTATCTGTTGTATTCTCAAACAGAGGAATGATTGCTGAAAAAAATCTGGAATATTTAAACTTTATTCAGAGATTTTCTGTTGGCTGTGATTGAGATAAACTTGTTTTATTCTGTTGAAGATTTGTCTCTGTTTTTCTTCTACTTTTTAACTGTTTCAATCTCAGTAAACTCAGATATAATATCACGGAATATTATATCTGAATTCAGCCCTATATAAATCCCGTGCGAGTTGAAACTACTATTGTTAGCCAATCAGATGGATAGCTGGTTGTAACTATTTCAAAATCACGCCCACAGTAATTACACACGGTAGCTCGTGGTTTAATATATAAACATTATCCCGAAACAGTTCCCAAATAAAGCATCATTTCCCGGCAGGGCCCGTAAACATCAAAAAGTTTACTCCCGCCGAAAAGTCTGGCTTTGTTAGGGGTAGAAGTCTGGCTTTGTTAGGGGTAGAAAATATCAAAAGATTGTGCCGTGCAAAGATGTTAATCTCCTTGAAGTAAACGTTAATCATTGTCAGAGCGAAAAGGTTGAAATGGTCGTGATTGGCTGATTATGGGATCTCGTAGAATATTGGCGAATATTTTGCACGAAGTTTTCATAGCGTTACGTCTAGATGGTATTCCCCTGATTTACCATCTTGGTTTACCTAGATTGTAACTGTTTATACCTTCCATATTCGATACCTTTACCATTTGTAATAAATAATTGTCTGAAAAGGGTTTGTCATGATGTATGGCATGTTTGGATTGAGCATACTCTAAATCTAGGTCGTCCAGCAAAGATATAGTTTAATGATTAATGCCTGGAAATGGCTTCTGATGTCTTGATGAAAGAATGTTTCTTAGTGATAGGATTTTATGACATCCAACATCATGTTGTCATAGTCACAGGAGCTTGTTACCATTCCTAATCAGTTTTATTGGGGGGAGGGCATGTTGAGGTTCTTACTCCCTTAACCCCCTGCCCTCAATAAACCTAATTAACAAGGTTAATGAGCTCCTGTTAAGAAACTAGCTGCATTTATTTATATTTGCATTTCAGTTAGCTGCTTCATATGATAAGGTTGACGCGATTATGGAATGCAATATTTTGGCATCGGTGGTTAAAGGAATGTCTGGCCAGGTCTGTTGTATCACGATATGCTCCTCGTGATCTCAAACCTACCCAATCCTCTTTCTGACTGAACTCATTTTGGAGTAGTCATCCAAACATTTTTGTGGAGTAGATCCTCCAAACCTTTTTACCCCCCCTCCCCCCATATATGCCCGGGGGATATAGCGATAGCCACGGAAGTCCGTCCGTTTGTCTGTCTGTCTGATTGTCTGCCTGATGGTCTGTTTTACTCTGTCTGTCTGTCCGTCCATCCGTATTTCTTATCAACGCAACTTCCACACTATTGATACAGTTGACACCAAACTTGGTGGATATTATCAGCACAGTCTGAAGATGTGCATGTGCTCTTTCCATTGACGGAGGTTATTCCCTTACTGAGTTATTGCCCTTTACAATGCGCTGAAAACGGACGTTACTGACATATTGCGTTCGTGTGCAAACGTTAGCTAACAAGTAAAATCTAAAAATAGCACAGTCCATATCCGTCCCCGTGTGCATGCGTCAATCCCATGATGCAACTAGTTCTTCACTTTTTGACTTTGGCCCGCCATTGTAAAGACGTCTGTTAACAAAGCTCTCGAGAAAATCGAAGGATTTACGTTACAAAGACGGATCTGGATCGTCAGCATAGATGCCAAGAGTGTGAGCAATGTCCCGATGATTGTTTTGAAGTTTTGACTGGGTCTGGTGTGGGTTCCCTTCCCCCGGGTTTGGGAGTGGAGACATCTGTAACTCCGTCTTCTCGTTTTTTTGAAAACGGGACGACGAAGAAGCCTGCGCCAGTTGGCAGTCCCTGGTCGGGCCCTCTACGGTCTTTAATTAGTAAAAACCTTGTGCCTAGCACAGATACCTTTGTGTTCTGATTTATTTACAGAAAATAAGAAGAAGCCTATCAAGGTACTGGGCTCTATCCGAGACGAGATGGGCATTTTCACGGATGTCACGGTTGAATTGGAAGTTCCTGCTAGCGAGTCCCCCATGGAGACGGATGAAACGCAGTCGGGAATGAGGACCACTACAACAACAACAGAGAATGGTGATATTGTGGGTTTGCCTTTACGGTCTGTTGGGGTTGATACAATTGGGGAGAATGCCATTACGGATAATCCCGTATCACCCCAGGTGGACAGCACGTCAAATTTATCGCTCTCTGCTGACCCAGAGGCAGTCCGTAGCCTGGTGAGTAGTGCTACAGGGATTGTCGCTCGCAATCAGTCCTTGACTATAGCACAGCGGGGGTAACTTCTTAAAGGTACAAGGCCAATGTACCTGTGGTTTCGCCAGGTGTTAACACCATTAAAAATCCCCTGAGAGGTTCTGGGAATATGGCAGTGGCCCAGTCACGGCAGGTGACTGGTTTCGGTTTTGAGTCGGGAAATCAACCATTCTCAGCGGCGATTATACCAAATAAGACTCACTATCAGGTTCCGGTCAGCCATTTTCGGTCCCCGCTGGGTTCCGGTTTGGCTTTCACAGAGTTTCCGGTTCAGACACATCATCCTTCCGGTACCGTTTTGAGGCATACTGTGGCGACTTCCGGTGGTTTGAGGCTTCCGGTTGGCCCGGAGATGCAATGGCCTAGCCATTCTGCATCGGCCTGTAGGCAAGCTTCATTCAACCCAAGGGTCAATACGGAAGTTCCGCTAATTGACCACTCACTGTCAGCTACGATCATTCGCCGAATGGAGCAGCAGGCAGCTGTGATGGCTCAATTCCGGCAACTGTTGTTGGCTTCTACCAGTACTGCTAAGGTTCCACAATCGGTTCCTTCAGTTTCCGGGTAGTATGTCACATCCGATTGATCTAACGATTGATCCACCGATGAGACGTCAAGGGCCCGTGAGTCGTCGTTCACTTGAGGATTCTGATAGTGATCTAGATCCTGAACGACGCTCATATTCGGAAGTACTTGATACTCTATACGAGTTGTACCCGAACATGACACAGCCCCCGCCTCCGACGTCCTCTCGCCTACAGACTAACGCAGATGCTCCGTCCAATTACACCAGGCAGACGTCGTCATTACCTGCGTCAAACGCAATTCATGGACTATGCTCAGTTCTAGAGATGGTCTTCGCCCAGCCCAAGACACAACAGGAACGTCTCGCAAGGACTAGTAAACGTGCTCTCTTCAGGCAAGGCTCTGTTTCGGCACCATTCCCGGTAAAGAAACATTCCTCAAGAGCGTACGGTATTCATGAATCTGCCTTTGACTTTAAGGCCGCTGAACCGGAACCGAAATTTGCCAACATCTGCTATGGCAATAAGGTTCCGGTCAAGGTCTCGGTTCCGCTTTCAAGCAAACAGGCTTCTACTCTAGAAGAAGCTGCGTGACGAGGTAGCTATTGCCTCACACATGGATTGGTTTTTAACCGCTATATCCACTACTGGGCAAGCTGTCGCAATCCCGATTGGCAGCCAGTAGTAGATCTGATCTTCAATTACTGGCGGACCTACAGAATGTAGCAGCTAAAGCTAATGCGGACGCATTAGTGCTGTCTGCATTCAATGCGGCGATGTTAGTTCACATGAGACGTCAGGCTTATATGTCCTCAATTGTGAACTACTGTAACGAAAAATTTGGACTTCCCCCTCAAGACCCTCAAACATTTACGCACAGACAGTAGGAATATATTCCTTCTCAAATAATTAGCTTTGATTGGACTGTAGAGGAAGTGACAGCAATCAAAAAGTAACAGCCTCTAACAAAATTGTAAGTAACTCTGATTAATTCTTGTGTGATGTAATAAGATAATATTAAGGACTGGACTGATAAACTTTGAGATGAAACGAATTTATGGTTATCATTGAACTATCATCCAGTGATCATCCAGTAATCATCTGGTTATCATTGAATTATCATTTCAGTAAAACTGTCCGTTATCATCCGGTTGTCATTGAACTATCATCCAGTGATCATCCAAGTATCATCTGGTTATCATATCAATGATCATCCAGTTATCAAGTTATCATTCCAGTGAAAGTCAGTTATCATCTGGTTATCATTTCAATGAACATCTAGTTATCATTGAATTATCATTCCAGTGGAACTGTCAGTTATCATCCAGTTATCATTGAACTATCATCCAGTTATCATTTCAATGAACATCTAGTTATCATTGAATTATCATTCCAGTGGAACTGTCAGTTGTCATCCAGTTATCATTGAACTATCATGCAGTGATCATCCAGTTATTATCTGGTTATATCAATGAGCATTCAGTTATCGAGTTATCATTCCAGTGAAACTGTCAGTTATCATCCAGTGATCATCCAGTTATCAGCTGCTTAACATATCAATGAACATTCAGTTATCATCGAGTTATCATTCCAGTGAAACTGCCAGTTATCATCCAGTGATCATCTGGTTATCATTTCAGTGGAACTGTCAGTTATCATCCAGTTATCATTGAACTATCATTCGGTGATCATTTAGCTATCGTTACGATATGCTCCCACTATCATCCAAGCTTCATCATACCATAAAGGAAATATCATTCCAAGCTCTACCAAGGTAATGAAATATTAAATCTTTGTATTGAAGAATACTTAGCAACACCAATTTAAGCTGTTTTGAATAAAACTCCACCGTTACTTTGTTAAAATCAAAATACTGGACTGGACATTAATTCTTGAGGGATATATCATGACTATCTGACAAGCTGACATACAGACATACCATACAGCTTTACAACCCACTCATAGCGGTGCCTTCTGAAGATCGATGGAAAGACGGATAATCATCTACCGAAAGCAGGTGATAAGACAGATTATCTCAAGAAGACAGATAATGAGACGATTGATTAACAGGTACATTGCATACAGAATAGCTTTGAGAAGATATCAGTTGATCACAAGATGTATCAATCTGGAATTCCGCTCGGCAAAGTAACTATGATATGTCTATGATCTAGATATCAAAAAGGCACTACCATTGATCAAGATCACCCCAAAAATTCCGCTACAATTTGGTGGCAGCGGTGGGATCAAAAGCTGTCTTATCGGACTGTTCCAGTAGGAAAAACTGTGTTTATTTGAATCTAATATCTGGCTGTGACATTCTTGCACCAGTATCTGTACCAATATCATGGATCATCAGGAGCCTTTGGACGAAGCTGGAGACAGTGATCCAGAGATAAGTTTCAACCCTCATCATCGCGATGAAGTAGGTTCACCTACAGGGTCACCTCTCCGTGAGTTGGGGTTCGGCGATGCCGCTCACGTATCAAAATCAAGCCATCGCCAAATCAAATTGGAATATTATAGTGGAGACACTCCATGGAATGAATACATTCGAGTATTCAATACAGTATCTCGGATAAACAACCTGAAGAAACCGGAAAAGTCAGATCATCTATTTGCTCACCTTCAAGGGCCTGCCCGTCAACTAGCCTGTACCCTTACAGATGCAGAAATACAAGACTATGATAGCCTGGAAATAGTGTTGAGTCAACGTTTCGGACATAGAGACCAAGCTGAACTGTATCTGGCAGAATTTAGGGGACGACGCCGCAAGCCCAAGGAGAGCCTGAGAGAATTGGGCCAAGCCATCCGAAAGTTGTCAGGAAATATCTTCCTTTCAACAGGAAAGATTGGCCAAGATCCATTTCATTGATGCACTAGATGATGCAGACATCCGTATGCAAGTCTACCAGGGAAAACCAGAAACTCTGCAACAGGCCATTACCTTAGCTTTGGAGATGGAAGGCTATCAACAAATAGAATCCCAGAGGAAAGGGCCGGCACGGAAATATGTGAACATTATCGAAACCATGACAGATAAAAATACAGAATCGCGAATTACTTTCCTGGAAGAGCAGATGAAGAAAATGTCCAGCTCTCAAAATTCAGTAACACCAACCCAGGGTCATAGAGAACGACGAGATCTGTTCAGTTTGGAATGTTATGAGTGTGGCCTTTCTGGCCACATCAAGAGATTCTGTCCTAAACGAAAGCTTAACCAGTCATATCCGCGTTCGGGAAACGGAGAACAACCGACCCGGTGGGGCAAGGAATGGCTGTGAAGGCATTGCTCCAACACGATTCAGCAGGTCAACTCACAAAACTCATACCGGATGATCTAACAACCTACCCAAGACCAGCAAGGGATGGTGAAACAACCACATTGGTGGTAGGGAATATAGCTCCGGGAAGTGGACTTTTCGCTTCTGGTCACATCAACAATTCTAAAATATCATTTCTTGTTGACACAGGGTCCTGTGTGAGCATTCTTTCTTATGATTTTTATCAGAATATTCCAACCCACAAATGGCCACAACTCAAATCCACTTCCCTGAGACTTGTTACCGCAGATCATAACAGACTGAGAATCCCTGGAGAATGTGAACTAGATATAGGAATCCTCCCATATCCAACAATATGTAAAGTTATCCTAGCAGACATCAGAAATGAAGGTATACTGGGAGTGGATTTTCTCACGAACTATGACTGCGAAATTCATCCACGAAGAGGATGTCTGACGTGCAAGGTATATCAAGTCTTTTATGAAAGACAATCCCAAGAATCAGGGTGTTGTAGATTAGAAGTTGATCAGACAGTAGTAATACCTCCTGGTCAGCAGATGATCATTCCTAGTCGACCTATTCAAGATGGGCAAGAAGTGCTAGGAAAATGGGCATTGTGCGAGTCGTTGCCAAATAAACCCAAGAACGTTGACCTTCTGGTAGGCAAAACTTTAGTTGATACTGAAAGAAGTTTATACCCCCTTAGAGTAATAAACACAGGAACGGAATCAGAGATAAGGTATAAGGGAACAACAGGAGCTATGTTAAGTCCCATACTTTCAGCTGAAGTAGTAATGTAGTCTGAAAAGGAAGATGGTTCTAAGAAAATTCCTGTTAATGTAAATCTGTCATCAGAAGAAGCAAAGTTGCCACCTCATCTGGAGTGAGTGAGTGAGTAGGATTTAACGTCGTTTTCAACATTGTTTCAGCCATATCACGACGGTGCCTACATGTGCCAGAACACGAGAGTGTCTACAGTTCCTATTATTCTGGACACTGATCAGCCCAGCCAGTACAGCACCCGGTCACCCATCCAAGTATTGACCAAGCTCAACGCAGTTTAACTTAGGTGATCCGACGAGAACCGGTGTGCCCAACGTGATGCGCCGTACTCACCTCATCTGGAAGACCTATACATGCGCAGTATAGAAGGTATGAGATCAGATGGTCGGGTGAAGATAAAGGATCTGCTCATGGAATATGCAGATATATTTGCGAAATCTGATGCGGATTTAGGAACAGCTAAGGATATTAAACACACAATAAATACTGGAAAATCACCTCTGAGACAAGTTCCTCGACGCCTGCCGATATTGAATCAGGAAGAAGCCGACCGACAAATCAAGTCTATGCTGGAGCAAGGCATCATTGAAAGATCAACTAGTCCATGGGCTTCACCTATAGTATTAGTTACCAAGAAGGACGGTAGCACAAGATTTTGTGTGGATCACCGTAGGCTGAACAATGTAACGATTAGAGATGCATACCCCCTCCCTCGGATCGACGACTCCTTGGACTCACTGCACGGAGCAAAATGGTTCTCCACACTGGATCTCGCAGGTGGATATTGGCAAGTACAACTAGATCAAGATGCCCAGGAAAAATCGGCTTTTACATCTAGAAGTGGTCTGTGGCAATTTAAAGTGAAGCCATTCGGATTATGCAATGCGCCATCAACATTTGAAAGGCTGATGGAAATGTCTTTAGCTGGTTATCAGTGGAGTATCTGTCTGGTATATCTGGACGACGTCATTGTGTTTGAAAAATCCTTGGATGAAGCCATACTGAACTTGAGCAAGATCTTCCAACGATTGCGATAAACTGGTCTAAAACTCAAGCCAAGGAAGTGCCATCTATTTCAACAAAAAGTCAACTACTTAGGACAAGTTGTGTCCTCAGAGGGGATATCGACTGATCCAGAAAAGATCAGGGCTGTACAAGATTGGCCCATACCAACCAGTGTCCATCATGTCCGGACTTTTCTTGGATTCGTTTCCTACTACAGACGCTTCATTAAAGGATGTGGTGAAATAGCAAGATCGTTACATCGGCTCACAGAAACTACACAAGAATTCAGGTGGACTGAGGAATGCCAGACCTCGTTTGACACATTGAAACAACGACTCGTTAATAGTCCCATTCTTGCCTACCCAAGCTCCCAAGGTGATTTTATTTTGGATACAGATGCCAGCGGTTTCGGCATAGGAGCAGTCTTATCACAAATGCAGGATGGCACGGAAAAGGTCATCGCATACGCCAGTAAAGTTCTGAGTAAAGCTGAACGAAATTATTGTGTAACTCGGAGAGAACTTTTGGCTGTGGTAACATATGTGAAGTATTTTCGTCATTACCTCTATGGACATCATTTCATCATCCGAACTGACCATAGTGCATTACGATGGCTCCTCAACTTTAAAGAGCCAGAGGGACAAATGACACGTTGGCTTGGGGTGCTTAGCACATATGACTTCCAAATAGTTCACCGACCAGGGAAGCAACATGGCAATGCAGATGCGTTATCACGTATACCTTGTACCTGGTGTGAGCGAATGGGTTATACTAGGCCAAAAGAGATCTGTCTCGTTCTTTTGGAAAAAGAACCAATGGTGGAAAAAGCAGCTCAAACAGAGCATACTGGGTCTATTGATGTACAGATTACAAGAACTCAGTGGTTATCCAAATATTGGAGTTATCGACAGAATAATAAACTTCCGAAACGTAAATCACCGTATCCAGTTGTTCACCAGGCAGCTGCGGTTACCACTAGACAACAGAAAAGACAGACAGATGAGCACAAGGCGTTCACTAGTAAATCTATGGATATTTCAGAAACCACGAATCAATGGTCCATGACTGAGATCGCTTCAGCCCAGAAACAGGATGCAGATATAGCATGGATAATCCAGGATAAAAGGGACGATCAAGGAAAACCAGGATGGGAGAAGGTCTCCAGCCGAAACAGAGCGTCCAAATCTTATTGGTCCAAGTGGGATCGCCTGGTGTTCATAAATGAAGTTCTGCATCGGAAATGGGAATCTGAGGATGGACGCACTGATCAATTGCACATATTATTGCCATCTTCATTGAGAAAAGAAGCATTTCTGCAACTGCATGCATCCCGGACAGCATCTCATCTTGGAGAACAGAAAACACTGAACAAGATCCAACACAGATTTTACTGGTATGGAATGAGACAGGATGTTAAAATGTGGTGCAAACAGTGTGACATCTGCAGTTCAAGAAAGTCCCCTCAGCCACGACCAAGAGCCTCGCTTAAGATGTATCAGGTTGGATCCCCTTTAGAAAGGGTATCAATGGACATCACGGGGCCATTACCAACAACATACAAGGGAAATAAATACATCCTTGTTGTCACAGATCATTTTACTAAGTGGGTGGAGGCTTATCCTCTGAGAAACCAGGAAGCTAGTACTGTTGCTGAGAGGTTGGTGAAAGAATTCATCTTGCGTTACGGGGTACCAAGAGAGATTCATTCAGATCAGGGAACCAACTTCCAGTCAAATCTGATTCAAGAGGTCTGCCAGCTGTTAGGGATTGACAAAACTCGTACAACTCCTTATCATCCACAATCTAACGGGTTAGTTGAACGGTACAACCGGACTCTCAAAGATCAGCTGGCCAAAATGATTCAGAAGAACCAAAGAGACTGGGATGAGCAATTGCCATACGCATTGTTTGCTTACAGGTCTGCAACACATGATGCCACACATGAAACTCCAAATATGATGATGTTCGGACGGGAGGTGGATTTACCATTAGATATCATGGTTGGAAGACCACCAGATGGAGTCACGGATGACTCAACTGAGTACGCAGCTATCTTGAGAGAACGATTGGAAGTCGCTCACGAACGAGCTCGAGCCAGTCAAACAAAGAGCAACATTAGGCGGAAACGTTACTATGATCGTTGTCGAAGAGGATCACCTTACAAGATTGGAGATCCAGTTTGGTATTTCAACAACGCAAAAAAGAAATCCCTTTCTTCAAAATTGGCATGTCACTGGGGAGGTCCTTACCAAGTTGTTGGGAAGCTTGACGATACTGTTTATCGCATCCAATTACATCAACATGCGAAACCGAAGGTCATTCATTATGATCGTCTAAAACCGTATGAGGGCACCAATTTCAAGCCCTGGACTGTGCCCAAGTAGTCGACAAAAGAACAAACACACAACAGACAAAAGACTCACAAGACAAACTTACTTTATTCCTCTTGAATGAGACGAACTGACAAAGGACAGAAGTTATATTATGAAGGACAACATTGAGAATTATTTATTGTCTTTCAGAAAAGAGATGTCGGGTGCAAAGAAGCCACGAATGGTGATACAGGAAATGAACAGGGCCTTCGAGTGCAAGAAATGTGGAAGAACGTACAAACAGCTCAGCAATCTGATAAGGCATCGGAAAGACTGTGAACAGAGGGAAGGGTGTTACATATGCCCTTATAAGTGTGGCAAAAGTCTCATAAGTGATAAGGCATTGGGCGCGCATATTTCCAAGTGCGTAATGTCACCTTTTTACAGGAAGAAGTCCATGACTTTGCCAGGGGTACGAAGACCAACAGCAACAGTTTCAAGCCACCAGTCCCTATGTGCCCAGTAGCCGAGTTGCCAAGAACAGAGGACACCACTGCCAAGCCTGTGGAGAAATCGGTGATCTCAACGTCATCTGACGTTACCAAAACAGCTCCCTCGAGTCATCCAGTTAGCAGCACCACTGTGTCACCAGGGACCCCACTGATGGATGAAGAAACCGACGTCGACAGGGTGGTTATTTCAACTGAATCGTCTGATGTCATCTTCATCTGCAACTCGCCTCCAACTGCTCTTGATAATACAACGTGCATCCTCCCACTTACCAACCACCCAATACCATTTGACAGTTCGTCACCCGTATATGTAACTGCTGGCCCAACAAGTAACACAACCACCACCGCAACATCTTCACCTCTCTCCTCTGGATCTCCTTATGATATCTCTGCGACATGTCAGCCAGTAGAGAGTTCACTGACGAATGCCTCGTCGGTAGGATCAATACATTCGGAGGATCCACTGGTGTCCTCTACACAACTGATTCCAACCATTATTACGCCGACCAGACACGAGGAGGAGATGACCCAGACAGAGCTCGATGAGGGATGGGGCTACATCCATACAGTAACGATAACGAAGTTCCCCAGTGGAAAAGAGAAGCATGAGGAGATCATCAAGTCTCGGACCACCACAGATTGTCCATTCTGTAAAGGAAATTGAACTCTTATTTGATTGTTGGCCATTCATCTTATGGACGTTAGTGTACAGATGGAATGTTCGGATGTTAGTTGAAGAATTTTCTCCGTTAATGTTCATTGTTCCAGTTAGATTTCATGTTATATGGTATAGGATAAGGTAAGGTTTTTAAGTAATGGAACAGTTTTAAATGATGAGTGAAACTGAAGTAAACACTTTTATTCTGAAGCTGACTATGAGAGATGTTTATTATGAGGCGAAGCCAGGACAGAGCTTGTTCGAGGACGAACAAGATTAAGTAGGGGATAATGTAACGAAAAATTTGGACTACCCCCTCAGGGCCCTCAAGCATTTACGCACAGACAGTAGGAATATATTCCTTCTCAAATAATTAGCTTTGATTGGACTGTAGAGGAAGCAATCAAAAAGTAACAGCCTCTAACAAAATTGTAAGTAACTCAACAAATATATATTTATGGTGATTAATTCTTGTGTGATGTAATAAGACGATATTCAGGACTGGACTGATAAACTTTGAGATGAAACGAATTTATGGTTATTATTGAACTATCATCCAGTAATCATCTGGTTATCATTTCAGTAAAACTGTCAGTTATCATCCGGTTATTATTGAACTATCATCCAGTGATCATCCAATTATCATCTGGTTATCATATCAATGATCATCCAGTTATCAAGTTATCATCCAGTTATCATCTGGTTATCATTTCAATGAGCATCTAGTTATCATTGAATTATCATTCCAGTGGAACTGTCAGTTATCATCCAGTTATCATTGAACTATCATGGAGTGATCATCCAGTTATCATCTGGTTATCATTTCAATGAACATCTAGTTATCATTGAATTATCATTCCAGTGGAACTGTCATTTATCATCCAGTTATCATTGAACTATCATGCAGTGATCATCCAGTTATTATCTGGTTATCATATCAATGAACATTCATTTATCATCGAGTTCTCATTCCAGTGAAACTGTCAGTTATCATCCAGTTATCATCCAGTGATCATCCAGTTATCATATGCTTAACATATCAATGAACATTCAGTTATCATCGAGTTATCATTCCAGTGAAACTGTCAGTTATCATCCAGTGATCATCCAGTGATCCTCTGCTTAACATATCAATGAACATTCAGTTATCATCGAGTTATCATTCCAGTGAAACTGCTAGTTATCATCCAGTTATCATCCAGTGATCATCTGGTTATCATTTCAGTGGGACTGTCAGTTATCATCCAGTTATCATTGAACTATCATTCGGTGATCATTTAGCTATCGTTACGATATGCTCCCACTATCATCCAAGCTTCATCATACCATAAAGGAAATATCATTCCAAGCTCTACCAAGGTAATGAAATATTAAATCTTTGTATTGAAGAATACTTAGCAACACCAATTTAAGCTGTTTTGAATAAAACTCCACTGTTACTTTGTTAAAATCAAAATACTGGACTGGACATTAATTCTTGAGGGATATATCATTACTATCTGACAAGCTGACATACAGACATACCATACAACTTTACAACCCACTCATAGCGGTGCCTTCTGAAGATCGATGGAAAGACGGATAATCATCTACCGAAGGCAGGTGATAAGACAGATTATCTCAAGAAGACAGATAATGAGACGATTGATTAACAGGTACATTGCATACAGAATAGCTTTGAGAAGATATCAGTTGATCACAAGACGTATCAATCTGGAATTCCGCTCGGCAAAGTAACTAGGATATGTCTATGATCTAGATATCAAAAAGGCACTACCATTGATCAAAATCACCCCAAAAATTCCGCTACAATTTGATGGCAGCGGTGGGATCAAAAGCTGTCTTATCGGACTGTTCCAGTAGGAAAAACTGTGTTTATCTGAATCTAATATCTGGCTGTGACATTCTTGCACCAGTATCTGTACCAATATCATGGATCATCAGGAGCCTTTGGACGAAGCTGGAGACAGTGATCCAGAGATAAGTTTCAACCCTCATCATCGCGATGAAGTAGGTTCACCTACAGGGCAACCACTCCGTGAGTTGGGGTTCGGCGATGCCGCTCACGTATCAAAATCAAGCCATCGCCAAATCAAATTGGAATATTATAGTGGAGACACTCCATGGAATGAATACATTCGAGTATTCAATACAGTATCTCGGATAAACAACCTGAAGAAACCGGAAAAGTCAGATCATCTATTTGCTCACCTTCAAGGGCCTGCCCGTCAACTAGCCTGTACCCTTACAGATGCAGAAATACAAGACTATGATCGCCTGGAAATAGTGTTGAGTCAACGTTTCGGACATAGAGACCAAGCTGAACTGTATCTGGCAGAATTTAGGGGACGACGCCGCAAGCCCAAGGAGAGCCTGAGAGAATTGGGCCAAGCCATCCGAAAGTTGTCAAGCTTAGCTTATCAGGAAATGTCTTCCTTTCAACAGGAAAGATTGGCCAAGATCCATTTCATTGATGCACTAGATGATGCAGACATCCGTATGCGAGTCTACCAGGGGAAACCAGAAACTCTGCAACAGGCCATTACCTTAGCTTTGGAGATGGAAGGCTATCAACAAATAGAATCCCAGAGGAAAGGGCCGGCACGGAAATATGTGAACAATATCGAAACCATGACAGATAAAAATACAGAATCACGAATTACTTTCCTGGAAGAGCAGATGAAGAAAATGTCCAGCTCTCAAAATTCAGTAACACCAACCCAGGGTCATAGAGAACGACGAGATCTGTTCAGTTTGGAATGTTATGAGTGTGGCCTTTCTGGCCACATCAAGAGATTCTGTCCTAAACGAAAGCTTAACCAGTCATATCCGCGTTCGAGAAACGGAGAACAACCGACCCGGTGGGGCAAGGAATGGCTGTGAAGGCATTGCTCCAACACGATTCAGCAGGTCAACTCACAAAACTCATACCGGATGATCTAACAACCTACCCAAGACCAGCAAGGGATGGTGAAACAACCACATTGGTGGTAGGGAATATAGCTCCGGGAAGTGGACTTTTCGCTTCTGGTCACATCAACAATTCTAAAATATCATTTCTTGTTGACACAGGGTCCTGTGTGAGCATTCTTTCTTATGATTTTTATCAGAATATTCCAACCCACAAATGACCACAACTCAAATCCACTTCCCTGAGACTTGTTACCGCAGATGATAAGAGACTGAGAATCCCTGGAGAATGTGAACTAGATATAGGAATCCTCCCATATCCAACAATATGTAAAGTTATCCTAGCAGACATCAGAAATGAAGGTATACTGGGAGTGGATTTTCTCACGAACTATGACTGCGAAATTCATCCACGAAGAGGATGTCTGACGTGCAAGGTATATCAAGTCTTTTATGAAAGACAATCCCAAGAATCAGGGTGTTGTAGATTAGAAGTTGATCAGACAGTAGTAATACCTCCTGGTCAGCAGATGATCATTCCTAGTCGACCTATTCAAGATGGGCAAGAAGTGCTAGGAAAATGGGCATTGTGCGAGTCGTTGCCAAATAAACCCAAGAACGTTGACCTTCTGGTAGGCAAAACTTTAGTTGATACTGAAAGAAGTTTATACCCCCTTAGAGTAATAAACACAGGAACGGAATCAGAGATAAGGTATAAGGGAACAACAGGAGCTATGTTAAGTCCCATACTTTCAGCTGAAGTAGTAATGTAGTCTGAAAAGGAAGATGGTTCTAAGAAAATTCCTGTTAATGTAAATCTGTCATCAGAAGAAGCAAAGTTGCCACCTCATCTGGAGTGAGTGAGTGAGTAGGATTTAACGTCGTTTTCAACATTGTTTCAGCCATATCACGACGGTGCCTACATGTGCCAGAACACGAGAGTGTCTACAGTTCCTATTATTCTGGACACTGATCAGCCCAGCCAGTACAGCACCCGGTCACCCATCCAAGTATTGACCAAGCTCAACGCAGTTTAACTTAGGTGATCCGACGAGAACCGGTGTGCCCAACGTGATGCGCCGTACTCACCTCATCTGGAAGACCTATACATGCGCAGTATAGAAGGTATGAGATCAGATGATCGGGTGAAGATAAAGGATCTGCTCATGGAATATGCAGATATATTTGCGAAATCTGATGCGGATTTAGGAACAGCTAAGGGTATTAAACACACAATAAATACTGGACAAGCACCTCCTCTGAGACAAATTCCTCGACGCCTGCCGATATTGAAACAGGAAGAAGCCGACCGACAAATCAAGTCTATGCTGGAGCAAGGCATCATTGAAAGATCAACTAGTCCATGGGCTTCACCTATAGTATTAGTTACCAAGAAGGACGGTAGCACAAGATTTTGTGTGGATTACCGTAGGCTGAACAATGTAACGATTAGAGATGCATACCCCCTCCCTCGGATCGACGACTCTTTGGACTCACTGCACGGAGCAAAATGGTTCTCCACACTGGATCTCGCAGGTGGATATTGGCAAGTACAACTAGATCAAGATGCCCAGGAAAAATCGGCTTTTACATCTAGAAGTGGTCTGTGGCAATTTAAAGTGAAGCCATTCGGATTATGCAATGCGCCATCAACATTTGAAAGGCTGATGGAAATGTCTTTAGCTGGTTATCAGTGGAGTATCTGTCTGGTATATCTGGACGACGTCATTGTGTTTGAAAAATCCTTGGATGAAGCCATACTGAACTTGAGCAAGATCTTCCAACGATTGCGATAAACTGGTCTAAAACTCAAGCCAAGGAAGTGCCATCTATTTCAACAAAAAGTCAACTACTTAGGACAAGTTGTGTCCTCAGAGGGGATATCGACTGATCCAGAAAAGATCAGGGCTGTACAAGATTGGCCCATACCAACCAGTGTCCATCATGTCCGGACGTTTCTTGGATTCGTTTCCTACTACAGACGCTTCATTAAAGGATGTGGTGAAATAGCAAGATCGTTACATCGGCTCACAGAAACTACACAAGAATTCAGGTGGACTGAGGAATGCCAGACCTCGTTTGACACATTGAAACAACGACTCGTTAATAGTCCCATTCTTGCCTACCCAATCTCCCAAAGTGATTTTATTTTGGATACAGATGCCAGCGGTTTCGGCATAGGAGCAGTCTTATCACAAATGCAGGATGGCACGGAAAAGGTCATCGCATACGCCAGTAAAGTTCTGAGTAAAGCTGAACGAAATTATTGTGTAACTCGGAGAGAACTTTTGGCTGTGGTAACATATGTGAAGTATTTTCGTCATTACCTGTATGGTCATCATTTCATCATCCGAACTGACCATAGTGCATTACGATGGCTCCTCAACTTTAAAGAGCCAGAGGGACAAATGACACGTTGGCTTGGGGTGCTTAGCACATATGACTTCCAAATAGTTCACCGACCAGGGAAGCAACATGGCAATGCAGATGCTTTATCACGTATACCTTGTACCTGATGTGAGCGAATGGGTTATACCAGGCCAAAAGAGATCTGTCTCGTTCTTTTGGAAAAAGAACCAATGGTGGAAAAAGCAGCTCAAACAGAGCATACTGGGTCTATTGATGTACAGATTACAAGAACTCAGTGGTTACCCAAATACAGGCACATCTTATTTAGATCTCTACCTCTATAAAAATGAAGCGGGCATTCTCTCTCGTCGACTTTATGACAAAAGAGATGATTACAATTTCGACATCGTAAACTATCCCTTTCTGGATAGTAATATTCCAGTAGGACCTGCATATGGCGTATACATATCTCGCTTAGTAGCATTTGCTAGATCCTGTGTTAAATGTGATGATTTTAATCAACGTCACAAAACATTGTTGCAGAAACTTATAAAACAGGGCTATTCCACCCAGCGCCTCCACTCAAAGTTTCTCAAATTTGGCGATACATATCGCATGCTGATAGCAAAATACGAACGTAGCGTGCAAGATCTATGGGGCTACGTTTCGTAACATGTGTCTAATTCCGCTTAACCCGGGGCTAGGGGCCGTATGAGCCCATGTACTTCAACATCCTCATGGTACTCATATGAACAGTCACAGTCAAGGCGTGACTGAGGTACATCATTTTTGTATGACGACTCTATAACGAATATTGTGGATTTAGAATGCTGATCAGCGATACGGATTTGATGTTTTGGAACATCATGATGTCTTGCCGGCATCATTGAAAACTGTTGACCGCTTCTCTCTTGCAGGAAACAAGCCTATGTTTATGTATACTTTTGTCTTTTTGAATTTGGTGCTAATACTGTTATATGGAAATGGAATAGGTCTTTGGATTATGGACGCGGATATTCTCTAATGGACGACGGCTGGATTATGACTGACGGACTAGACGCTTGTAATTGGAGTTATCGACAGAATAATAAACTTCCGAAACATAAATCACCGTATCCAGTTGTTCACCAGGCAGCTGCGGTTACCACTAGACAACAGAAAAGACAAGACAGATGAGCACAAGGCGTTCACTAGTAAATCTATGGATATTTAAGAAACCACGAATCAATGGTCCATGACTGAGATCGCTTCAGCCCAGAAACAGGATGCAGATATAGCATGGATAATCCAGGATAAAAGGGACGATCAAGGAAAACCAGGATGGGAGAAGGTCTCCAGCCGAAACAGGGCGTCCAAATCTTATTGGTCGAAGTGGGATCGCCTGGTGTTCATAAATGAAGTTCTGCATCGGAAATGGGACTCTGAGGATGGACGCACTGATCAATTGCACATATTATTGCCATCTTCATTGAGAAAAGAAACATTTCTGCAACTACATGCATCCCGGACAGCATCTCATCTTGGAGAACAGAAGACACTGAACAAGATCCAACACAGATTTTACCGGTATGGAATGAGACAGGATGTTAAAATGTGGTGCAAACAGTGTGACATCTGCAGTTCAAGAAAGTCCCCTCAGCCACGACCAAGAGCCTCGCTTAAGATGTATCAGGTTGGATCCCCTTTAGAAAGGGTATCAATGGACATCACGGGGCCATTACCAACAACATACAAGGGAAATAAGTACATTCTTGTTGTCACAGATCATTTTACTAAGTGGGTGGAGGCTTATCCTCTGAGAAACCAGCAAGCTAGTACTGTAGCTGAGAGGTTGGTGAAAGAATTCATCTTGCGTTACGGGGTACCAAGAGAGATTCATTCAGATCAGGGAACCAACTTCCAGTCAAATCTGATTCAAGAGGTCTGCCAGCTGTTAGGAATTGACAAAACTCGTACAACTCCTTATCATCCACAATCTAACGGGTTAGTTGAACGGTACGACCGGACTCTCAAAGATCAGCTGCCCAAAATGATTCAGAAGAACCAAAGAGACTGGGATGAGCAATTGCCATACGCATTGTTTGCTTACAGGTCTGCAACACATGATGCCACACATGAAACTCCAAATATGATGATGTTCGGACGGGAGCTGGATTTACCATTAGATATCATGGTTGGAAGACCACCAGATGGAGTCACGGATGACTCAACTGAGTACGCAGCTATCTTGAGAGAACGATTGAAAGTCGCTCACGAACGAGCTCGAGTCAGTCAAACAAAGAGCAACATTAGGCGGAAACGTTACTATGATCGTTGTCGAAGAGGATCACCTTACAAGATTGGAGATCCAGTTTGGTATTTCAACAACGCAAAAAAGAAATCCCTTTCTTCAAAATTGGCATGTCACTGGGGAGGTCCTTACCAAGTTGTTGGGAAGCTTGACGATACTGTTTATCGCATCCAATTACATCAACATGCGAAACCGAAGGTCATTCATTATGATCGTCTAAAACCGTATGAGGGCACCAATTTCAAGCCTTGGACTGTGCCCAAGTAGTCGACAAAAGAACAAACACACAACAGACAAAAGACTCACAAGACAAACTTACTTTATTCCTCTTGAATGAGACGAACTGACAAAGGACAGAAGTTATATTATGAAGGAAAACATTGAGAATTATTTATTGTCTTTCAGAAAAGAGATGTCGGGTGCAAAGAAGCCACGAATGGTGATACAGGAAATGAACAGGGCCTTCGAGTGCAAGAAATGTGGAAGAACGTACAAACAGCTCAGCAATCTGATAAGGCATCGGAAAGACTGTGAACAGAGGGAAGGGTGTTACATATGCCCTTATAAGTGTGGCAAAAGTCTCATAAGTGATAAGGCATTGGGCGCGCATATTTCCAAGTGCGTAATGTCACCTTTTTACAGGAAGAAGTCCATGACTTTGCCAGGGGTACGAAGACCAACAGCAACAGTTTCAAAGCCACCAGTCCCTATGTGCCCAGTAGCCGAGTTGCCAAGAACAGAGGACACCACTGCCAAGCCTGTGGAGAAATCGGTGACCTCAACGTCATCTGACGTTACCAAAACAGCTCCCTCGAGTCATCCAGTTAGCAGCACCACTGTGTCACCAGGGACCCCACTGATGGATGAAGAAACCGACGTCGACAGGGTGGTTATTTCAACTGAATCGTCTGATGTCATCTTCATCTGCAACTCGCCTCCAACTGCTCTTGATAATACAACGTGCATCCTCCCACTTACCAACCACCCAATACCATTTGACAGTTCGTCGCCCGTATATGTAACTGCTGGCCCAACAAGTAACACAACCACCACCGCAACATCTTCACCTCTCTCCTCTGGATCTCCTTATGATATCTCTGCGACATGTCAGCCAGTAGAGAGTTCACTGACGAATGCCTCGTCGGTAGGATCAATACATTCGGAGGATCCACTGGTGTCCTCTACACAACTGATTCCAACCATTATTACGCCGACCAGACACGAGGAGGAGATGACCCAGACAGAGCTCGATGAGGGATGGGGCTACATCCATACAGTAACGATAACGAAGTTCCCCAGTGGAAAAGAGAAGCATGAGGAGATCATCAAGTCTCGGACCACCACAGATTGTCCATTCTGTAAAGGAAATTGAACTCTTATTTGATTGTTAGCCATTCATCTTATGGACGTTAGTGTACAGATGGAATGATCGGATGTTAGTTGAAGAATTTTCTCCTTTAATGTTCATTGTTCCAGTTAGATTTCATGTTATATGGTATAGGATAAGGTAAGGTTTTTAAGTAATGGAACAGTTTTAAATGATGAGTGAAACTGAAGTAAACACTTTTATTCTGAAGCTGACTATGAGAGATGTTTATTATGAGGCGAAGCCAGGACAGAGCTTGTTCGAGGACGAACAAGATTAAGTAGGGGATAATGTAACGAAAAATTTGGACTCCCCCCTCAGGGCCCTCAAGCATTTACGCACAGACAGTAGGAATATATTCCTTCTCAAATAATTAGCTTTGATTGGACTGTAGAGGAAGCAATCAAAAAGTAACAGCCTCTAACAAAATTGTAAGTAACTCAACAAATATATATTTATGGTGATTAATTCTTGTGTGATGTAATAAGACGATATTCAGGACTGGACTGATAAACTTTGAGATGAACCGAATTTATGGTTATTATTGAACTATCATCCAGTAATCATCTGGTTATCATTTCAGTAAAACTGTCAGTTATCATCCGGTTATTATTGAACTATCATCCAGTGATCATCCAATTATCATCTGGTTATCATATCAATGATCATCCAGTTATCAAGTTATCATTCCAGTGAAAGTCAGTTATCATCCAGTTATCATCTGGTTATCATTTCAATGAGTATCTAGTTATCATTGAATTATCATTCCAGTGGAACTGTCAGTTATCATCCAGTTATCATTGAACTATCATGCAGTGATCATCCAGTTATTATCTGGTTATCATATCAATGAACATTCATTTATCATCGAGTTCTCATTCCAGTGAAACTGTCAGTTATCATCCAGTTATCATCCAGTGATCATCCAGTTATCATATGCTTAACATATCAATGAACATTCAGTTATCATCGAGTTATCATTCCAGTGAAACTGTCAGTTATCATCCAGTGATCATCCAGTTATCCTCTGCTTAACATATCAATGAACATTCAGTTATCATCGAGTTATCATTCCAGTGAAACTGCTAGTTATCATCCAGTTATCATCCAGTGATCATCTGGTTATCATTTCAGTGGAACTGTCAGTTATCATCCAGTTATCATTGAACTATCATTCGGTGATCATTTAGCTATCGTTACGATATGCTCCCACTATCATCCAAGCTTCATCATACCATAAAGGAAATATCATTCCAAGCTCTATCAAGGTAATGAAATATTAAATCTTTGTATTGAAGAATACTTAGCAACACCAGTTTAAGCTGTTTTGAATAAAACTCCACTGTTACTTTGTTAAAATCAAAATACTGGACTGGACATTAATTATTGAGGGATATATCATTACTATCTGACATACAGACATACCATACAACTTTACAACCCACTCATAGCGGTGCCTTCTGAAGATCGATGGAAAAACGGATAATCATCTACCGAAGGCAGGTGATAAGACAGATTATCTCAAGAAGACAGATAATGAGACGATTGATTAACAGGTACATTGCATACAGAATAGCTTTGAGAAGATATCAGTTGATCACAAGACGTATCAATCTGGAATTCCGCTCGGCAAAGTAACTAGGATATGTCTATGATCTAGATATCAAAAAGGCACTACCATTGATCAAGATCACCCCAAAAATTCCGCTACAATTTGGTGGCAGCGGTGGGATCAAAAGCTGTCTTATCGGACTGTTCCAGTAGGAAAAACTGTGTTTATTTGAATCTAATATCTGGCTGTGACATTCTTGCACCAGTATCTGTACCAATATCATGGATCATCAGGAGCCTTTGGACGAAGCTGGAGACAGTGATCCAGAGATAAGTTTCAACCCTCATCATCGCGATGAAGTAGGTTCACCTACAGGGTCACCTCTCCGTGAGTTGGGGTTCGGCGATGCCGCTCACGTATCAAAATCAAGCCATCGCCAAATCAAATTGGAATATTATAGTGGAGACACTCCATGGAATGAATACATTCGAGTATTCAATACAGTATCTCGGATAAACAACCTGAAGAAACCAGAAAAGGCAGATCATCCATTTGCTTACCTTCAAGGCCCTGCCCGTCAACTAGCCTGTACCCTTACAGATGCAGAAATACAAGACTATGATCGCCTGGAAACAGTGTTGAGTCAGCGTTTCGGACATAGAGACCAAGCTGAACTGACAGAATTGAGGGGACGACGCCGCAAGCCCAAGGAGAGCCTGAGAGAATTGGGCCAAGCCATCCGAAAGTTGTCAAGCTTAGCTTATCAGGAAATGTCTTCCTTTCAACAGGAAAGATTGGCCAAGATCCATTTCATTGACGCACTAGATGATGCAGACTTCCGTATGCGAGTATACCCGGGGAAACCAGAAACTCTGCAACAGGCCATTACCTTAGCTTTGGAGATGGAAGGCTATCAACAAATAGAATCCCAGAGGAAAGGGACGGCACGGAAATATGTGAACAATATCGAAACCATGACAGATAAAAATACAGAATCACGAATTACTTTCCTGGAAGAGCAGATGAAGAAAATGTCCAGCTCTCAAAATTCAGTAACACCAACCCAGGGTCATAGAGAACGACGAGATCTGTTCAGTTTGGAATGTTATGAGTGTGGCCTTTCTGGCCACATCAAGAGATTCTGTCCTAAACGAAAGCTTAACCAGTCATATTCGCATTCGGGAAACGGGGAACAACCGACCCGGTGGGCCAAGGATCGGCTGTGAAGGCATTGCTCCAACACGATTCAGCAGGTCAACTCACAAAACTCATACCGGATGATCTAACAACCTACCCAAGACCAGCAAGGGATGGTGAAACAACCACATTGGTGGTAGGGAATATAGCTCCGGGAAGTGGACTTTTCGTTTCTGGTCACATCAACAATTCTAAAATATCATTTCTTGTTGACACAGGGTCCTGTGTGAGCATTCTTTCTTATGATTTTTATCAGAATATTCCAACCCACAAATGACCACAACTCAAATCCACTTCCCTGAGACTTGTTACCGCAGATCATAAGAGACTGAGAATCCCTGGAGAATGTGAACTAGATATAGGAATCCTCCCATATCCAACAATATGTAAAGTTATCCTAGCAGACATCAGAAATGAAGGTATACTGGGAATGGATTTTCTCACGAACTATGACTGCGAAATTCATCCACGAAGAGGATGTCTGACGTGCAAGGTATATCAAGTCTTTTATGAAAGACAATCCCAAGAATCAGGGTGTTGTAGATTAGAAGTTGATCAGACAGTAGTAATACCTCCTGGTCAGCAGATGATCAGTCTTATTCGACCTCTTCAAGATGGGCAAAGAAGTACTAGGAAAATGGGCATTGTGCGAGTCGTTGCCAAATAAACCCAAGAACGTTGACCTTCTGGTAGGCAAAACTTTAGTTGATACTGAAAGAAGTTTATACCCCCTTAGAGTAATAAACACAGGAACGGAATCAGAGATAAGGTATAAGGGAACAACAGGAGCTATGTTAAGTCCCATACTTTCAGCTGAAGTAGTAATGTAGTCTGAAAAGGAAGATGGTTCTAAGAAAATTCCTGTTAATGTAAATCTGTCATCAGAAGAAGCAAAGTTGCCACCTCATCTGGAGTGAGTGAGTGAGTAGGATTTAACGTCGTTTTCAACATTGTTTCAGCCATATCACGACGGTGCCTACATGTGCCAGAACACGAGAGTGTCCACAGTTCCTATTATTCTGGACACTGATCAGCCCAGCCAGTACAGCACCCGGTCACCCATCCAAGTATTGACCAAGCTCAACGCAGTTTAACTTAGGTGATCCGACGAGAACCGGTGTGCCCAACGTGATGCGCCGTACTCACCTCATCTGGAAGACCTATACATGCGCAGTATAGAAGGTATGAGATCAGATGATCGGGTGAAGATAAAGGATCTGCTCATGGAATATGCAGATATATTTGCGAAATCTGATGCGGATTTAGGAACAGCTAAGGGTATTAAACACACAATAAATACTGGACAAGCACCTCCTCTGAGACAAGTTCCTCGACGCCTGCCGATATTGAAACAGGAAGAAGCCGACCGACAAATCAAGTCTATACTGGAGCAAGGCATCATTGAAAGATCAACTAGTCCATGGGCTTCACCTATAGTATTAGTTACCAAGAAGGACGGTAGCACAAGATTTTGTGTGGATTACCGTAGGCTGAACAGAAGTTCAGAAGTGCCATCTATTTCAACAAAAAGTCAACTACTTAGGACAAGTTGTGTCCTCAGAGGGGATATCGACTGATCCAGAAAAGATCAGGGCTGTACAAGATTGGCCCATACCAACCAGTGTCCATCATGTCCGGAGTTTTCTTGGATTCGTTTCCTACTACAGACGCTTCATTAAAGGATGTGGTGAAATAGCAAGATCGTTACATCGGCTCACAGAAACTACACAAGAATTCAGGTGGATTGAGGAATGCCAGACCTCGTTTGACACATTGAAACAACGACTCGTTAATAGTCCCATTCTTGCCTACCCAAGCTCCCGAAATTGTTGTTTAACTCGGAGAGAACTTTTGGCTGTGGTAACATATGTGAAGTATTTTCGTCATTACCTGTATGGTCATCATTTCATCATCCGAACTGACCATAGTGCATTACGATGGCTCCTCAACTTTAAAGAGCCAGAGGGACAAATTGCACGTTGGCTTGGGGTGCTTAGCACATATGACTTCCAAATAGATCACCGACCAGGGAAGCAACATGGCAATGCAGATGCTTTATCACGTATACCTTGTACCTGGTGTGAGCGAATGGGTTATACCAGGCCAAAATAGATCTGTCTCGTTCTTTTGGAAAAAGAACCAATGATGGAAAAAGCAGCTCAAACAGAGCATACTGGGTCTATTGATGTACAGATTACAAGAACTCAGTGGTTACCCAAATATTGGAGTTATCGACAGAATAATAAACTTCCGAAACGTAAATCACCGTATCCAGTTGTTCATCAGGCAGCTGCGGTTACCACTAGACAACAGAAAAGACAGACAGATGAGCACAAGGCGTTCACTAGTAAATCTATGGATATTTCAGAAACCACGAATCAATGGTCCATGACTGAGATCGCTTCAGCCCAGAAACAGGATGCAGATATAGCATGGATAATCCAGGATAAAAGGGACGATCAAGGAAAACCAGGATGGGAGAAGGTCTCCAGCCGAAACAGGGCGTCCAAATCTTATTGGTCCAAGTGGGATCGCCTGGTGTTCATAAATGAAGTTCTGCATCGGAAATGGGAATCTGAGGATGGACGCACTGATCAATTGCACATATTATTGCCATCTTCATTGAGAAAAGAAGCATTTCTGCAACTGCATGCATCCCGGACAGCATCTCATCTTGGCGAACAGAAGACACTGAACAAGACCCAACACAGATTTTACTGGTATGGAATGAGACAGGATGTTAAAATGTGGTGCAAACAGTGTGACATCTGCAGTTCAAGAAAGTCCCCTCAGCCACGACCAAGAGCCTCGCTTAAGATGTATCAGGTTGGATCCCCTTTAGAAAGGGTATCAATTGACATCACGGGGCCATTACCAACAACATACAAGGGAAATAAGTACATCCTTGTTGTCACAGATCATTTTACTAAGTGGGTGGAGGCTTATCCTCTGAGAAATCAGGAAGCTAGTACTGTTGCTGAGAGGTTGGTGAAAGAATTCATCTTGCGTTACGGGGTACCAAGAGAGATTCATTCAGATCAGGGAACCAACTTCCAGTCAAATCTGATTCAAGAGGTCTGCCAGCTGTTAGGAATTGACAAAACTCGTACAACTCCTTATCATCCACAATCTAACGCGTTAGTTGAACGGTACAACCGGACTCTCAAAGATCAGCTGCCCAAAATGATTCAGAAGAACCAAAGAGACTGGGATGAGCAATTGCCATACGCATTGTTTGCTTACAGGTCTGCAACACATGATGCCACACATGAAACTCCAAATATGATGATGTTCGGACGGGAGCTGGATTTACCATTAGATATCATGGTTGGAAGACCACCAGATGGAGTCACGGATGACTCAACTGAGTACGCAGCTATCTCGAGAGAACGATTGGAAGTCGCTCACGAACGAGCTCGAGCCAGTCAAACAAAGAGCAACATTAGGCGGAAACGTTACTATGATCGTTGTCGAAGAGGATCACCTTACAAGATTGGAGATCCAGTTTGGTATTTCAACAACGCAAAAAAGAAATCCCTTTCTTCAAAATTGGCATGTCACTGGGGAGGTCCTTACCAAGTTGTTGGGAAGCTTGACGATAATGTTTATCGCATCCATTTACATCAACATGCTCGTCGTGATATAGCTGAAATATAGTTCAAAGCGACGTTAAATTCTATTCACTCGCTTACATCAACATGCCAAACCGAAGGTCATTCATTATGATCGTCTAAAACCGTATGAGGGCACCAATTTCAAGCCTTGGACTGTGCCCAAGTAGTCGACAAAAGAACAAACACACAACAGACAAAATTACAACACATATAAGGGAAGTGGGAAGAGGTGCCGACATACTGACTGCGTCACATGACTTCACAGAATAGTCTTCTGGTTATCCTATTCTAAAGCACATACCAAGAATCTAACGATTCGTGATATGTGTTGTATCTCAGGTACGCCTTTATTGTACCTGTTCATGTGGTAACTTCGATGATATGACCACACGGCCCCTAGCACCGGCATAAGCGGTATTAGATACAAATCTAGAGAGCTATGATGGAAATGCTCTGACAACTCGTATACTGGTAATTGGTAAGCTGTTTCGCTGTGACAACTCGTACATTGGAGATTGGTGAACTGTATCGTCGTCAGATGTAAATGACGGCAATTAACACAAAAGACTAGTCTGTAAGGCCCGATGTCGACCCAGCATCAACTTCCCACAAATGCCAACATATATCAAAGACCAAAGGTCTGTACAGGGGGCGGGCCTCGGGGACGAAACGTCCACCAGCAGAATCTCGCCATATACAGGTAAAAATTACAACACATATAAAGGAAGTGGGAAGAGGTGTCGACATACTGACTGCGTTACATGACTTCACAGAATAGTCTTCTGGTAAACCTATTCTAAAGCACATACCAAGAATCTAACGATTCGTGATATGTGTTGTATCTCAGGTACGCTTTTATTGTACCTGTTCATGTGGCAACTTGGATGATATGACCACACGGCCCTAGCACCGGCATAAGCGGTATTAGATACAAATCTAGAGAGCTATGATGGAAATGCTCTGACAACTCGTATACTGGTAATTGGTGAGCTGTTTCGCTGTGACAACTCGTACATTGGAGATTGGTGAGCTGTATCGTCGTCAGATGTAAATGACGGCATTTAACACAAAAGACTAATCTGTAATGCCCGATGTGGACCCAGCAGCAACTTCCCACAAATGGCAACATATATCAAAGCCCAAAAGGTCTGTACAGGAGGCGGGCCTCGGGGACGAAACGTCCACCAGCAGAATCTCGCCATATACAGGTAAAAATTACAACACATATAAGGGAAGTGGGAAGAGGTGCCGACATACTGACTGCGTCACATAACTTCACAGAATAGTCTTCTGGTTATCCTATTCTAAAGCACATACCAAGAATCTAATGATTCGTGATATGTGTTGTATCTCAGGTACGCTTTTATTGTACCTGTTCATGTGGTAACTTGGATGATATGACCACACGGCCCCTAGCACCGGCATAAGCGGTATTAGATACAAATCTAGAGAGCTATGATGGAAATGCTCGGACAACTCGTATACTGGTAATTGGTGAGCTGTTTCGCTGTGACAACTCGTACATTGGAGATTGGTGAGCTGTATCGTCATCAGATGTAAATGACGGCATTTAACACAAAGGACTAGTCTGTAAGGCCCGATGTCGACCCAGCATCAACTTCCCACAAATGCCAACATATATCCAAGACCAAAAGGTCTGTACAGGGGGCGGGCCTCGGGGACGAAACGTCCACCAGCAGAATCTCGCCATATACAGGTAAAAAGTACAACACATATAAGGGAAGTGGGAAGAGGTGCCGACATACTGGCAGAGCCACATAACTTCACAGTATAGTCTTCCGGTTAACCTATTCTAAAGCACATACCAAGAATCTAACGATTCGTGATATATGTTGTATCTGAGGTACGCTTTTATTGTACCTGTTCATGCGGCAACTTGGATGATATGACCACACGGCCCCTAGCACCGGCATAAGCGGTATTAGAAACAAATCTAGAGAGCTATGATGGAAATGCTCTGACAACTCGTATACTGGTAATTGGTGAGCTGTTTCGCTGTGACAACTCGTACATTGGAGATTGGTGAGCTGTATCGTCGTCAGATGTAAATGACGGCATTTAACACAAAAGACTAGTCTGTAATGCCCGATGTCGACCCAGCATCAACTTACCACAAATGCCAACATATATCAAAGACCAAAAGGTCTGTACAGGGGGCGGGCCTCGGGGACGAAACGTCCACCAGCAGAATCTCGCCATATACAGGTAAAAATTACAACACATATAAGGGAAGTGGGAAGAGGTGCCGACATACTGACTGCGTCACATGACTTCACAGAATAGTCTTCTGGTTATCCTATTCTAAATCACATACCAAGAATCTAACGATTCGTGATATGTGTTGTATCTCAGGTACGCTTTTATTGTACCTGTTCATGTGGTCACTTGGATGATATGACCACACGGCCCCTAGCACCGGCATAAGCGGTATTAGATACAAATCTAGAGAGCTATGATGGAAATGCTCTGACAACTCGTATACTGGTAATTGGTGAGCTGTTTCGCTGTGACGACTCGTACATTGGAGATTGGTGAGCTGTATCGTCGTCAGATGTAAATGACGGCATTTAACACAAAAGACTAGTCTGTAATGCCCGATGTCGACCCAGCATCAACTTACCACAAATGCCAACATATATCAAAGACCAAAAGGTCTGTACAGGGGGCGGGCCTCGGGGACGAAACGTCCACCAGCAGAATCTCGCCATATACAGGTAAAAATTACAACACATATAAGGGAAGTGGGAAGAGGTGCCGACATACTGACTGCGTCACATGACTTCACAGAATAGTCTTCTGGTTATCCTATTCTAAAGCACATACCAAGAATCTAACGATTCGTGATATGTGTTGTATCTCAGGTACGCTTTTATTGTACCTGTTCATGTGGTAACTTCGATGATATGACCACACGGCCCCTAGCACCGGCATAAGCGGTATTAGATACAAATCTAGAGAGCTATGATGGAAATGCTCTGACAACTCGTATACTGGTAATTGGTGAGCTGTTTCGCTGTGACAACTCGTACATTGGAGATTGGTGAGCTGTATCGTCGTCAGATGTAAATGACGGCATTTAACACAAAAGACTAGTCTGTAAGGCCCGATGTCGACCCAGCATCAACTTCCCACAAATGCCAACATATATCAAAGACCAAAAGGTCTGTACAGGGGGCGGGCCTCGGGGACGAAACGTCCACCAGCAGAATCTCGCCATATACAGGTAAAAATTACAACACATATCAGGGAAGTGGGAAGAGGTGCCGACATACTGACTGCGTCACATAACTTCACAGAATAGTCTTCTGGTTATCCTATTCTAAAGCACATACCAAGAATCTAATGATTGGTGATATGTGTTGTATCTCAGGTACGCTTTTATTGTACCTGTTCATGTGGTAACTTGGATGATATGACCACACGGCCCCTAGCACCGGCATAAGCGGTATTAGATACAAATCTAGAGAGCTATGATGGAAATGCTCTGACAACTCGTATACTGGTAATTGGTGAGCTGTTTCGCTGTGACAACTCGTACATTGGAGATTGGTGAGCTGTATCGTCGTCAGATGTAAATGACGGCATTTAACACAAAAGACTAGTCTGAAATGCCCGATGTCGACCCAGCATCAACTTCCCACAAATGCCAACATATATCAAAGGCCAAAAGGTCTGTACAGGGGGCGGGCCTCGGGGACGAAACGTACACCAGCAGAATCTCGCCATATACAGGTAAAAATTACAACACATATAAGGGAAGTGGGAAGAGGTGCCGACATACTGACTGCGTCACATAACTTCACAGAATAGTCTTCTGGTTATCCTATTCTAAAGCACATACCAAGAATCTAACGATTCGTGATATGTGTTGTATCTCAGGTACGCTTTTATTGTACCTGTTCATGTGGTAACTTGGATGATATGACCACACGGCCCCTAGCACCGGCATAAGCGGTATTAGATACAAATCTAGAGAGCTATGATGGAAATGCTCTGACAACTCGTATACTGGTAATTGGTGAGCTGTTTCGCTGTGACAACTCGTACATTGGAGATTGGTGAGCTGTATCGTCGTCAGATGTAAATGACGGCATTTAACACAAAAGACTAGTCTGTAATGCCCGACGTCGACCCAGCATCAACTTCCCACATATGCCAACATATATCAAAGCCCAAAAGGTCTGTACAGGGCGCGGGTCTCGGGGACGAAACGTCCACCAGCAGAATCTCGCCATATACAGGGAAAAATTACAACACATATAAGGGAAGTGGGAAGAGGTGCCGACATACTGACTGCGTCACATGACTTCACAGAATAGTCTTCTGGTTATCCTATTCTAAAGCACATACCAAGAATCTAACGATTCGTGATATGTGCTGTATCTCAGGTACGCTTTTATTGTACCTGTTCATGTGGTAACTTGGATGATATGACCACACGGCCCCTAGCACCGGCATAAGCGGTATTAGATACAAATCTAGAGAGCTATGATGGAAATGCTCTAACAACTCGTATACCGGTAATTGGTGAGCTGTTTCGCTGTGACAACTCGTACATTGAAGATTGGTGAGCTGTATCGTCGTCAGATGTAAATGACGGCATTTAACACAAAAGACTAGTCTGTGAGGCCCGATGTCGACCCAGCATCAACTTCCCACAAATGCCAACATATATCAAAAGACCAAAAAGGTCTGTACAGGGGGCGGGCCTCGGGGACGAAACGTCCACCAGCAGAATCTCGCCATATACAGGTAAAAATTACAACACATATAAGGGAAGTGGGAAGAGGTGCCGACATACTGACTGCGTCACATGACTTCACAGAATAGTCTTCTGGTTATCCTATTCTAAAGCACATACCAAGAATCTAACGATTCGTGATATGTGTTGTATCTCAGGTACGCTTTTATTGTACCTGTTCATGTGGCAACATGGATGATATGACCACACGGCCCCTAGCACCGGCATAAGCGGTATTAGATACAAATCTTAGAGAGCTATGATGGAAATGCTCTGACAACTCGTATACTGGTAATTGGTGAGCTGTTTCGCTGTGACAACTCGTACATTGGAGATTGGTGAGCTGTATCGTCGTCAGATGTAAATGACGGCATTTAACACAAAAGACTAGTCTGTAAGGCCCGATGTCGACCCAGCATCAACTTCCCACAAATGCCAACATATATCAAAGACCAAAAGGTCTGTGCAGGGGGCGGGCCTCGGGGACGAAACGTCCACCAGCAGAATTTCGCCATATACAGGTAAAAATTAAAACACATATAAGGGAAGTGGGAAGAGGTGCCGACATACTGTCTGCGTCACATGACTTCACAGAATAGTCTACTGGTTATCCTATTCTAAAGCACATACCAAGAATCTAACGATTCGTGATATGTGTTGTATCTCAGGTACGCTTTTATTGTACCTGTTCATGTGGTAACTTACTTTATTCCTCTTGAATGAGACGAACTGACAAAGGACAGAAGTTATATTATGAAGGACAACATTGAGAATTATTTATTGTCTTTCAGAAAAGAGATGTCGGGTGCAAAGAAGGCACGAATGGTGATACAGGAAATGAACAGGGCCTTCGAGTGCAAGTAATGCGGAAGAACGTGCAAACAGCTCAGCAATCTGATAAGGCATCGGAAAGACTGTGAACAGAGGGAAGGGTGTTACATATGCCCTAATAAGTGTGGCAAAAGTCTCATAAGTGATAAGGCATTGGGCGCGCATATTTCCAAGTGCGTAATGTCACCTTTTTACAGGAAGAAGTCCATGACTTTGCCAGGGGTACGAAGACCAACAGCAACAGTTTCAAAGCCACCAGTCCCTATGTGCCCAGTAGCCGAGTTGCCAGGAACAGAGGACACCACTGCCAAGCCTGTGGAGAAATCGGTGACCTCAACGTCATCTGACGTTACCAAAACAGCTCCTTCGAGTCATCCAGTTAGCAGCACCACTGTGTCACCAGGGACCCCACTGATGGATGAAGAAACCGACGTCGACAGGGTGGTTATTTCAACTGAATCGTCTGATGTCATCTTCATCTGCAACTCGCCTCCAACTGCTCTTGATAATACAACGTGCATCCTCCCACTTACCAACCACCCAATACCATTTGACAGTTCGTCACCCGTATATGTAACTGCTGGCCCAACAAGTAACACAACCACCACCGCAACATCTTCTCCTCTCTCCTCTGGATCTCCTTATGATATCACTGCGACATGTCAGCCAGTAGAGAGTTCACTGACGAATGCCTCGTCGGTAGGATCAATACATTCGGAGGATCCACTGGTGTCCTCTACACAACTGATTCCAACCATTATTACGCCGACCAGACACGAGGAGGAGATGACCCAGACAGAGCTCGATGAGGGATGGGGCTACATCCATACAGTAACGATAACGAAGTTCCCCAGTGGAAAAGAGAAGCAGGAGGAGATCATCAAGTCTCGGACCACCACAGATTGTCCATTCTGTAAAGGAAATTGAACTCTTATTTGATTGTTGGCCATTCATATTATGGACGTTAGTGTACAGATGGAATGTTCGGATGTTAGTTGAAGAATTTTCTCCTTTAATGTTCATTGTTCCAGTTAGATTTCATGTTATATGGTATAGGATAAGGTAAGGTTTTTAAGTAATGGAACAGTTTTAAATGATGAGTGAAACTGAAGTAAACATTTTTATTCTGAAGCTGACTATGAGAGATGTTTATTATGAGGCGAAGCCAGGACAGAGCTTGTTCGAGGACGAACAAGATTAAGGAGGGGATAATGTAACGAAAAATTTGGACTCCCCCCTCAAGGCCCTCAAACATTTACGCACAGACAGTAGGAATATATTCCTTCTCAAATAATTAGCTTTGATTGGACTGTAGAGGAAGCAATTAAAAAGTAACAGCCTCTAACAAAATTGTAAGTAACTCAACAAATATATATTTTTGGTGATTAATTCTTGTGTGATGTAATAAGACGATATTCAGGACTGGACTGATAAACTTTGAGATGAAACGAATTTATGGTTATTATTGAACTATCATCCAGTAATCATCTGGTTATCATTGAATTATCATTTCAGTAAAACTGTCAGTTATCATCCGGTTATTATTGAACTATCATCCAGTGATCATCCAATTATCATCTGGTTATCATATCAATGATCATCCAGTTATCAAGTTATCATTCCAGTGAAAGTCAGTTATCATCCAGTTATCATCTGGTTATCATTTCAATGAACATCTAGTTATCATTGAATTATCATTCCAGTGGAACTGTCAGTTATCATCCAGTTATCATTGAATTATCATTCCAGTGGAACTGTCAGTTATCATCCAGTTATCATTGAACTATCATGCAGTGATCATCCAGTTATCATCTGGTTATCATTTCAATGAACATCTAGTTATCATTGAATTATCATTCCAGTGGAACTGTCAGTTATCATCCAGTTATCATTGAACTATCATGCAGTGATCATCCAGTTATTATCTGGTTATCATATCAATGAACATTCAGTTATCATCGAGTTCTCATTCCAGTGAAACTGTCAGTTATCATCCAGTTATCATCCAGTGATCATCCAGTGATCATATGCTTAACATATCAATGAACATTCAGTTATCATCGAGTTATCATTCCAGTGAAACTGCCAGTTATCATCCAGTGATCATCCAGTTATCCTCTGCTTAACATATCAATGAACATTCAGTTATCATCGAGTTATCATTCCAGTGAAACTGCTAGTTATCATCCAGTTATCATCCAGTGATCATCTGGTTATCATTTCAGTGGGACTGTCAGATATCATCTAGTTATCATTGAACTATCATTCGGTGATCATTTAGCTATCGTTACGATATGCTCCCACTATCATCCAAGCTTCATCATACCATAAAGGAAATATCATTCCAAGCTCTACCAAGGTAATGAAATATTAAATCTTTGTATTGAAGAATACTTAGCAACACCAATTTAAGCTGTTTTGAATAAAACTCCACTGTTACTTTGTTAAAATCAAAATACTGGACTGGACATTAATTCTTGAGGGATATATCATTACTATCTGACACGCTGACATACAGACATACCATGCAACTTTACAACCCACTCATAGCGGTGCCTTCTGAAGATCGATCGAAAGACGGATAATCATCTACCGAAGCCAGGTGATAAGACAGATTATCTCAAGAAGACAGATAATAAGACGATTGATTAACAGGTACATTGCATACAGAATAGCTTAGAGAAGATATCAGTTGATCACAAGACGTATCAATCTGGAATTCCGCTCGGCAAAGTAACTAGGATATGTCTATGATCTAGATATCAAAAAGGCACTACCATTGATCAAAATCACCCCAAAAATTCCGCTACAATTTGGTGGCAGCGGTGGGATCAAAAGCTGTCTTATCGGACTGTTCCAGTAGTAGAAACTGTGTTTATTTGAATCTAATATCTGGCTGTGACATTCTTGCACCAGTATCTGTACCAATATCGTGGATCATCAGGAGCCTTTGGACGAAGCTGGAGACAGTGATCCAGAGATAAGTTTCAACCCTCATCATCGCGATGAAGTAGGTTCACCTACAGGGTCACCTCTCCGTGAGTTGGGGTTCGGCGACGCCGCTCACGTATCAAAATCAAGCCATGGCCAAATCAAATTGGAATATTATAGTGGAGACACTCCATGGAATGAATACATTCGAGTATTCAATACAGTATCTCGGATAAACAACCTGAAGAAACCAGAAAAGGCAGATCATGCATTTGCTCACCTTCAAGGGCCTGCCCGTCAACTAGCCTGTACCCTTACAGATGCAGAAATACAAGACTATGATCGCCTGGAAACAGTGTTGAGTCAACGTTTCGGACATAGAGACCAAGCTGAACTGTATCTGGCAGAATTGAGGGGACGACGCCGCAAGCCCAAGGAGGGCCTGAGAGAATTGGGCCAAGCCATCCGAAAGTTGTCAAGCTTAGCTTATCAGGAAATGTCTTCCTTTCAACAGGAAAGATTGGCCAAGATCCATTTCATTGATGCACTAGATGATGCAGACATCCGTATGCGATTATACCAGGGGAAACCAGAAACTCTGCAACAGGCCATTACCTTAGCTTTGGAGATGGAAGGCTATCAACAAATAGAATCCCAGAGGAAAGGGCCGACACGGAAATATGTGAACAATATCGAAACCATGACAGATAAAAATACAGAATCACGAATTACTTTCCTGGAAGAGCAGATGAAGAAAATGTCCAGCTCTCAAAATTCAGTAACACCAACCCAGGGTCATAGAGAACGACGAGATCTGTTCAGTTTGGAATGTTATGAGTGTGGCCAGAAAGGCCACATCAAGAGATTCTGTCCTAAACGAAAGCTTAACCAGTCATATTCGCATTCGGGAAACGGGGAACAACCGACCCGGTGGGGCAAGGATCGGCTGTGAAGGCATTGCTCCAACACGATTCAGCAGGTCAACTCACAAAACTCATACCGGATGATCTAACAACCTACCCAAGACCAGCAAGGGATGGTGAAACAACCACATTGGTGGTAGGGAATATAGCTCCGGGAAGTGGACTTTTCGTTTCTGGTCACATCAACAATTCTAAAATATCATTCCTTGTTGACACAGGGTCCTGTGTGAGCATTCTTTCTTATGATTTTTATCAGAATATTCCAACCCACAAATGACCACAACTCAAATCCACTTCCCTGAGACTTGTTACCGCAGATCATAAGAGACTGAGAATCCTTGGAGAATGTGAACTAGATATAGGAATCCTCCCATATCCAACAATATGTAAAGTTATCCTAGCAGACATCAGAAATGAAGGTATACTGGGAATGGATTTTCTCACGAACTCTGACTGCGAAATTCATCCACGAAGAGGATGTCTGACGTGCAAGGTATATCAAGTCTTTTATGAAAGACAATCCCAAGAATCAGGGTGTTGTAGATTAGAAGTTGATCAGACAGTAGTAATACCTCCTGGTCAGCAGATGATCAGTCCTAGTCGACCTCTTCAAGATGGGCAAAGAAGTACTAGGAAAATGGGCATTGTGCGAGTCGTTGCCAAATTAACCCAAGAACGTTGACCTTCTGGTAGGCAAAACTTTAGTTGATACTGAAAGAAGTTTATACCCCCTTAGAGTAATAAACACAGGAACGGAATCAGAGATAAGGTATAAGGGAACAACAGGAGCTATGTTAAGTCCCATACTTTCAGCTGAAGTAGTAATGTAGTCTGAAAAGGAAGATGGTTCTAAGAAAATTCCTGTTAATGTAAATCTGTCATCAGAAGAAGCAAAGTTGCCACCTCATCTGGAGTGAGTGAGTGAGTAGGATTTAACGTCGTTTTCAACATTGTTTCAGTCATATCACGACGGTGACTACATGTGCCAGAACACGAGAGTGTCCACAGTTCCTATTATTCTGGACACTGATCAGCCCAGCCAGTACAGCACCCGGTCACCCATCCAAGTATTGACCGAGCTCAACGCTGCTTAACTTAGGTGATCCGACGAGAACCGGTGTGCCCAACGTGATGCGCCGTACTCACCTCATCTGGAAGACCTATACATGCGCAGTATAGAAGGTATGAGATCAGATGATCGGGTGAAGATAAAGGATCTGCTCATGGAATATGCAGATATATTTGCGAAATCTGATGCGGATTTAGGAACATCTAAGGGTATTAAACACACAATAAATACTGGACAAGCACCTCCTCTGAGACAAGTTTCTCGACGCCTGCCGATATTGAAACAGGAAGAAGCCGACCGACAAATCAAGTCTATGCTGGAGCAAGGCATCATTGAAAGATCAACTAGTCCATGGGCTTCACCTATAGTATTAGTTACCAAGAAGGACGGTAGCACAAGATTGTGTGTGGATTACCGTAGGCTGAACAATGTAACGATTAGAGATGCATACCCCCTCCCTCGGATCGACGACTCCTTGGACTCACTGCACGGAGCAAAATGGTTCTCCACACTGGATCTCGCAAGTGGATATTGGCAAGTACAACTAGATCAAGATGCCCACGAAAAATCGGCTTTGACGTCTAGAAGTGGTCTGTGGCAATTTAAAGTGATGCCATTCGGGTTATGCAATGCGCCATCAACATTTGAAAGGCTGATGGAAATGTCTTTAGCTGGTTATCAGTGGAGTATCTGTCTGGTATATCTGGTCGACGTCATTGTGTTTGGAAAATCCTTGGATGAAGCCATACTGAACTTGAGCAAGATATTCAAACGATTGCGAGAAACTGGTCTAAAACTCAAGCCAAGGAAGTGCCATCTATTTCAACAAAAAGTCAACTACTTAGGACAAGTTGTGTCCTCAGAGGGGATATCGACTGATCCAGAAAAGATCAGCGCTGTACAAGATTGGCACATACCAACCAGTGTCCATCATGTCCGGAGTTTTCTTGGATTCGTTTCCTACTACAGACGCTTCATTAAAGGATGTGATGAAATAGCAAGATCGTTACATCGGCTCACAGAAACTACACAAGAATTCAGGTGGACTGAGGAATGCCAGACCTCGTTTGACACATTGAAACAACGACTCGTTAATAGTCCCATTCTTGCCTACCCAAGCTCCCAGGGTGATTTTATTTTGGATAAAGATGCCAGCGGTTTCGGCATAGGAGCAGTCTTATCACAAATGCAGGATGGCACGGAAAAGGTCATCGCATACGCCAGTAAAGTTCTGAGTAAAGCTGAACGAAATTATTGTGTAACTCGGAGAGAACTTTTGGCTGTGGTAACATATGTGAAGTATTTTCGTCATTACCTGTATGGTCATCATTTCATCATCCGAACTGACCATAGTGCATTACGATGGCTCCTCAACTTTAAAGAGCCAGAGGGACAAATGACACGTTGGCTAGGGGTGCTTAGCACATATGACTTCCAAATAGTTCACCGACCAGGGAAGCAACATGGCAATGCAGATGCTTTATCACGTATACCTTGTACCTGGTGTGAGCGAATGGGTTATACCAGGCCAAAAGAGATCTGTCTAGTTCTTTTGGAAAAAGAACCAATGGTGGAAAAAGCAGCTCAAACAGAGCATACTGGGTCTATTGATGTACAGATTACAAGAACTCAGTGGTTACCCAAATATTGGAGTTATCGACAGAATAATAAACTTCCGAAACGTAAATCACCGTATCCAGTTGTTCACCAGGCAGCTGCGGTTACCACTAGACAACAGAAAAGACAGACAGATGAGCACAAGGCGTTCACTAGTAAATCTATGGATATTTCAGAAACCACGAATCAATGGTCCATGACTGAGATCGCTTCAGCCCAGAAACAGGATGCAGATATAGCATGGATAATCCAGGATAAAAGGGACGATCAAGGAAAATCAGGATGGGAGAAGGTCTCCAGCCGAAACAGGGCGTCCAAATCTTATTGGTCCAAGTGGGATCGCCTGGTGTTCATAAATGAAGTTCTGCATCGGAAATGGGAATCTGAGGATGGACGCACTGATCAATTGCAAATATTTTTGCCATCTTCATTGAGAAAAGAAGCATTTCTGCAACTGCATGCATCCCGGACAGCATCTCATCTTGGAGAACAGAAAACACTGAACAAGATCCAACACAGATTTTTACTGGTATGGAATGAGACAGGATGTCAAAATGTGGTGCAAACAGTGTGACATCTGCAGTTCAAGAAAGTCCCCTCAGCCACGACCAAGAGCCTCGCTTAAGATGTATCAGGTTGGATCCCCTTTAGAAAGGGTATCAATGGACATCACGGGGCCATTACCAACAACATACAAGGGAAATAAGTACATCCTTGTTGTCACAGATCATTTTACTAAGTGGGTGGAGGCTTATCCTCTGAGAAACCAGGAAGCTAGTACTGTTGCTGAGAGGTTGGTGAAAGAATTCATCTTGCGTTACGGGGTACCAAGAGAGATTCATTCAGATCAGGGAACCAACTTCCAGTCAAATCTGATTCAAGAGGTCTGCCAGCTGTTAGGGATTGACAAAACTCGTACAACTCCTTATCATCCACAATCTAACGGGTTAGTTGAACGGTACAACCGGACTCTCAAAGATCAGCTGGCCAAAATGATTCAGAAGCACCAAAGAGACTGGGATGAGCAATTGCCATACGCATTGTTTGCTTACACATGATGCCACACATGAAACTCCAAATATGACGATGTTCGGACGGGAGGTGGATTTACCACTAGATATCATGGTTGGAAGACCACCAGATGGAGTCACGGATGACTGAACTGAGTACGCAGCTATCTTGAGAGAACGATTGGAAGTCGCTCACGAACGAGCTCGAGCCAGTCAAACAAAGAGCAACATTAGGCGGAAACGTTACTATGATCGTTGTCGAAGAGGATCACCTTACAAGATTGGAGATCCAGTTTGGTATTTCAACAACGCAAAAAAGAAATCCTTTCTTCAAAATTGGCTTGTCACTGGGGAGGTGCTTACCAAGTTGTTGGGAAGCTTGATGATACTGTTTATCGCATCCAATTACATCAACATGCGAAACCGAAGGTCATTCATCATGATCGTCTAAAACCGTATGAGGGCACCAATTTCAAGCCTTGGACTGTGCCCAAGTAGTCGACAAAAGAACAAACACACAACAGACAAAAGACTCACAAGATAAACTTACTTTATTCCTCTTGAATGAGACGAACTGACAAAGGACAGAAGTTATATTATGAAGGACAACATTGAGAATTATTTATTTTCTTTCAGAAAAGAAATGTCGGGTGCAAAGAAGCCACGAATAGTGATACAGGAAATGAACAGGGCATTCGAGTACAAGGAGTGCGGAAGAACGTACAAACAGCTCAGCAATCTGATAAGGCATCGGAAAGACTGTGAACAGAGGGAAGGGTGTTACATATGCCCTTATAAGTGTGGCAAAAGTCTCATAAGTGATAAGGCATTGGGCGCGCATATTTCCAAGTGCGTAACGTCACCTTTTCACAGGAAGAAATCCATGACTTTGCCAGGGGTACGAAGACCAACAGCAACAGTTTCAAAGCCACCAGTCCCTATGTGCCCAGTAGCCGGATTGCCAGGAACAGAGGACACCACTGCCAAGCCTGTGGAGAAATCGGTGACCTCAACGTCATCTGACGTTACCAAAACAGCTCCCTCGAGTTACCCAGTTAGCAGCACCACTGTGTCACCAGGGACCCCACTGATGGATGAAGAAACCGACGTCGACAGGGTGGTTATTTCAACTGAATCGTCTGATGTCATCTTCATCTGCAACCCGCCTCCAACTGCTCTTGATAATACAACGTGCATCCTCCCACTTACCAACCACCCAATACCATTTGACAGTTCCTCACCCGTATATGTAACTGCTGGCCCAACAAGTAAGATAACCACCACCGCAACATCTTCACCTCTCTCCTCTGGATCTCCTTATGATATCTCTGCGACATGTCAGCCAGTAGAGAGTTCACTGACGAATGCCTCGTCGGTAGGATCAACACATTCGGAGGATCCACTGGTGTCCTCTACACAACTGATTCCAACCATTATTACGCCGACCAGACACGAGAAGGAGATGACCCAGACAGAGCTCGATGAGGGATGGGGCTACATCAATACAGTAACGATAACGAAGTTCCCCAGTGGAAAAGAGAAGCAGGAGGAGATCATCAAGTTTCGGACCACCACAGATTGTCCATTCTGTAAAGGAAATTGAACTCTTATTTGATGGTGTGATGTAATAAGATGATATTAAGGACTGGACTGATAAACTTTGAGATGAAACGAATTGATGGTTATCATCCAGTGATCATCCAGTAATCATCTGGTTATCATTGAATTATCATTTCAGTAAAACTGTCATTTATCATCCGGTTATCATTGAACTATCATCCAGTGATCATCCAATTATCATCTGGTTATCATATCAATGATCATCCAGTTATCAAGTTATCATTCCAGTGAAAGTCAGTTATCATCCAGTTATCATCTGGTTATCATTTCAATGAACATCTAGTTATCATTGAATTATCATTCCAGTGGAACTGTCAGTTATCATCCAGTTATCATTGAACTATCATGCAGTGATCATCCAGTTATTATCTGGTTATCATATCAATGAACATTCAGTTATCATCGAGTTATCATTCCAGTGAAAATGTCAGTTATCATCCAGTTATCATCCAGTGATGATCCAGTTATCATCTGCTTAACATATCAATGAACATTCAGTTATCATCGAGTTATCATTCCAGTGAAACTGCCAGTTATCATCCAATGATCATCCAGTTATCCTCTGCTTAACATATCAATGAACATTGAGTTATCATCGAGTTATCATTCCAGTGAAACTGCCAGTTATCATCCAGTTATCATCCAGTGATAATCTGGTTATCATTGAGTTGTCATTTCAGTGGAACTGTCAGTTATCATCCAGTTATCACTAAACTATCATTCGGTGATCATTTAGCTATCGTCACTATCATCCAAGCTTCATCATACCATAAAGGAAATATCATTCCAAGCTCTACCAAGGTAATGAAATATTAAATCTTTGTATTGAAGAATACTTAGCAACACCAATTTAAGCTGTTTTGAATAAAACTCCACGTTACTTTGTTAAAATCAGAATACTGGACTGGACATTAATTCTTGAGGGATATATCATTACTATCTGACAAGCTGACATACAGACATACCATACAGCTTTACAACCCACTCATAGCAGTGCCTTCTGAAGATCGATGGAAAGACGGATAATCATCTACCGAAGGCAGGTGATAAGACAGATTATCTCAAGAAGACAGATAATGAGACGATTGATTAACAGGTACATTGCATACAGAATAGCTTTGAGAAGATATCAGTTGATCACAAGACGTATCAATCTGGAATTCCGCTCGGCAAAGTAACTAGGATATGTCTATGATCTAGATATCAAAAAGGCACTACCATTGATCAAGATCACCACAAAAATTCCGATACACTACGCTCCGGATGTAGTCCTACGTACTATAAAGGAACAATCGCCCGCATCTGCGCTGTTTAGTGGGATTATCCCGTCTCTTAGAGAAGAAGTAGACAAGGCTAAGCCTTCTATTGTTCCTAGAGCGGGTGCTGCGGGGACTGCGAGAGGGTCTAACGACACTTCCGGTCCTTCTACCAAACTGACCAAGGCGGTCGCTTCCACTTCCGGTCCTAAGGAGAAGCAGAAGGCCGCTGGTCAGAACCCTCAACAGCAAGGCCAGAGCACTTCCAGTAAAGGTAAACAAAAGCGCTCTGGCAAGAAGCAGCAGTCTAGCCGGTGATGATTCGGGCCATGTCAATCTGTTGACATGGCGGGACCTCGAATTGCCACAACTCCCGGTCCCGCCAGACCCCAGTCTCCCAGTAGGGGGACGACTACAGGGGTTTTGGCAGAATTGGCTAAAACTGGGGAAGGACCCTTGGGTAGTCAAATACCCTTCGGTATGGCTGCCTACTAGAGTTCCTAGTGGCTCCTCCCTTGACTGCCGCTCCACTTCCGTCTCGTATTCCTATACGAACGGAACATCTGGAGGAAACACAGGCATCTGTGGACAAACTCATCCAGAAGCAAGCAATAATAGAACTGAACTTCCGGTCAATGACCGGTCCCCCGGGTTCTATTCTCCGGTGTTTCTTGTGCCGAAAATGGATACACCGGAAATGTGCATGATCATCAATCTGCGCAGGCTGAACAAGGACTTCCTGTCGAAACCTCCTCACTTTCGTATGGAATCCTTCCGGTGTATCGAGACCGCCCTGGTTCAAGGGGAATGGTTAACATCACTGGATCTAAGGGATGCTTATCTGCATATCCCGATCCATCCATTACCGGAAGTACTTGGGATTTATGGTCGGCGCTCGCCGTTACCAGTTCCAGGTCCTTCCGTTCGGGTTGGCCAGTTCCCCTTGGGTTTTTACCAGGATGTTTCAGCCAGTGGCGGCATACATGCACAATCGAGGCATAACATACCATTTATCAGGAATTTGTGCAGGGAACAGCTCCGTTGCGATACAAAGTTTGTATTGCTACTACTCCAGTCACTGGGTTATCTCCCACACATGGACAGAACGGAGATAACGCCGTCCCAATAGTGATGCTTCCTAGGCGTGGCTTACGACACCAATTTGGCTCTTGCTCGGCCACCGGAAGTTCGCTGGCGCAAGATATGTCAACAGATACCATTGTTTATCAGACATTCTTGCCGAACAGCCCTTCAATTTGCATCAGTAATCGGCCTGCTGACATCCACTCAGGATGTCACACCTCGAGGCCGATTACAGTTACGTCCATTCATGCTATACCTGAATCATCATTGGAAAGACAGGCTAAGGAATCCCATGATTCCTGTCACAGAGGAAGTCAAACGTCACCTATTATGGTGGCTAGACCCTCTTAACGTGATGCCTGGAGTAACACTGCTTCCCTTTATAACAACTCGTCAGTTGTTCACGGATGCATCGATGCAAGGCTGGGGGGGCCACCTCGGGTCCAAGTCGATATCAGGCTTTTAGACTGCAGAGGAGAGATCGTTACACATCAATGTACTGGAGGTAATTGCCGTCAATCGTTGCCGTCAATTCTCACATTGATAAACGATCTCAGAGGTCAGTCGGTACTGGTAGCCACAGACAACGCGACTGTAGTGGCATACATCAACAAGATGAGGGGAACTCGGTCGACCAACCTATTGAGTCAAGTCTCTATTCCACTTGTGCTGGACACACGAATTGGTTCTTCGTGCCAGACACATACCAGGACATCTGAATGTTTTAGCAGACGCATTGTCCAGAAAACATCAGATTTTACCGACGGAGTGGCAACTTCACCCGGACATTCTGCGCCAGATCTCTGTGATCTGGGAATCTCCGCAGATAGACCTGTTCGCCACTCGTCTCAACCATCTACTTCTTCTGTACATGTCTCCAGTACTGGACACACAAGCAGTGGCAGATGCGCTGTCGCAGATGCGCTGTCGCAGGATTGGACGGGGCTGATAGCTTATGCATTTCCGCCTCCGACAATCCTGCCGCTAGTACTACAAAAGATACGACAGCACCGCTGCATAGTGTATCTAGTAGTTCCCTGGTGGCCAGCTCGCACGTGGTTCCCCGACCTCCTGGACATAGTAGTCGACGTTCCAAGATGTCTTCCTCTATGGGAAAAACTACTTCGTCAACCGAAGTCCGGCAGGATTTTCTCGGGAAGCTACACAGAGAATGGCTGCTTCCACTCGAAGCTCCACTTCCGCATCCCATCAAGGAAAGTGGAAGATCTTTCAAGAGTGGTGTTTTGGAAGGAACACTGATGCCAGTAATGCCTCTGTTCAACAGATAGCAGACTTCCTGTTATATCTGTTTAAGGATAAGGGCTTGACCCCATCAACCGTTGATGGTTACAGAGCTGCCTTGTCTAGGATTATTACACTATCTACTGGTATTAATCCTGCTTCTGATACTTATTTAACGTCCCTAGTTAGGTCGTTTAGGATTGATAGATAAGCTGTTGTACCGAAACTTCCAAAATGGGATTTGGCGTTAGTTCTGCGGAGATTTCTGAACCTCCGTTTGAGCCTATAGCCACCGTCGATTTGAAGTTTTTGTCCTATAAAACTGCATTTTTATTGGCATTAGCGTCAGCGGCGAGAGTGTCTGAGTTGCATGCTCGGGACATTAGAGAAGTTCGACACGATTCTAGGTGGTCTTATGTAATACTGTCCAATATACCGGAATTCGTGGCTAAGAACCAATCCCTGTACGATGGTACTTCTAGGGAATTTAAGGTTCCCGCTTTAGCGGATTTCTTGTCCTCTGGCCTCGAAGGGGATAACTTGATGTGTCCCGTTTGAGCTCTTACGGTATATATTAATCGTACCAAGGTACCACGTGATGGGCGAATATGATTATTTATTCCATTTTTTCCTCGGAGCCAACAGGAAATATAAGAAAATACTATCTCCTCTTGGCTCTCCAAAACTATTAGATTAGCCTACCATGAAGTGTCACCGGTGCAGACTGCGTTGTATAATGTCTCCGCTCACGAAATCAGGGTGCTTGCGGCATCCTGGCCCTTATGGACCAACATGTCAGTAACTGAGATAATGAGCGCATGTTACTGGAGATCACATACAACCTTCGCATCATATTATCGGAGGGATATGACACTCATCAAGGATGATCTCTACTCTTTGGGACCCCTAGTGACAGCACAGCGGATCACCGGGGTCGGGGCGACACACAGACACTAGAGGCCTGTGTGTTTTATCGGTTTTTAATGGTAAGAATCACGTTCCCACGAAAAACTTTTTTTACAAAAAAAGGGGGAAACCGAGTTATCGTCCTTTACAATTCAAAATACTGTAAATCAAATGTGAACTTGTCAAAGCAACTGCTCCTACACTTTTGATATGGTCCACCTAATACTTGGTGAATAGTATTGGCACAGTCCAGAGAGGCGCATATACTTTTCCCGTTGACAGAGGATTTTTCCTTTGAGTTATTGCCCTTTACAGTTCAATGTACTGTATACCCGTCTGTCCGTATTTCTTGTCAACGCAACTCCTACTACACTTTTGACATGGTTCACACGATACTTGTTGGATATTATCAGCACAGTCTTTTGTTGCGCTTGTGCTCTTCTCATTGACAGAGGATTTTTTTTCTTACTGAATTATTGGCCTTTACAGTTCAAAGTACTGTAGATTAAATGGAATCATCTTGTCAGCGCATCTCCTCTTACACTTTTGATATGATTCACATAATACTTAGGAAATATTATCAGCACAGTCCGGAGATGAACATGTGCTTTTCCCGTTGACAGAGGGGTTTTCCTTACTGAGTTATTGCCCTTTACAGTTCAAAATACTGTAGATTAAATGATATCTTGTCAAGTCAACTCCTACAACTTTGGATGCGGCTCACATGGTACTTAGTGTATATTATGGGCACAGTATGGAGACATATACACCATCTTCTGATGGCTCTCGTTTCTGAAGTAGGTAATCCAAACATTTTTATGTAGCAGATCATCCAAATCCTTTCTGGAGTAGATCCTCCAAACCCTTTCTTTGGAGTTGATCCGTTATAATTTTGCTTTGGAGTAGCTCCTCCAAACCTCTTTTCTAGAGTAGCTCCTCCAACCCTTTCTCGGGAGTAGATCCCTCAAATCATTCTCTGGAGTAGCTCCTCCAAACCCTTTTCTGGAGTATCGGTAGTTCCTTCAAACCTTTCTCTGGAGTAGCTCCTCCAAAATCTTCACTGTAGTAGCTCCTTCAAACTTCCTCCAAACCTTTCACTGAAGTAGCTCCTCCTGATCTTTTTTTGAAGTAGGTCCTCCAACCCTTTCTTTGGAGTAGCTCCAAACATTTCTCTGGAGTAGATCCTCCAAACCTATCTTTGCAGTAACTTCTCTAAACCTTTTTCTGGAGCAGCTCCTACAAACCTTTCTTTTGGAGTAGTTTCTCCACACCTTTTTGTGGATTACCAGTAGCTCATTCAAACCTTTCTATGGAGTATCTCCTTCAAACCCATTTCTGGAGTATTCCAATTCTTTTGTGGAGTAGATCTGCCAAACCTTTTTCTGTGGTAGCTCCTCCAAATATTATTATACAGTAGATCATCCAAACCTTTTCCTGGAGTAGATCATTCAAACCCTTTTATGGAGTAGATCATCCGAAGTGTTTGCTGGAGTAGCTCCTCCAAATCTTTTTTCTGAAATACCGGTAGCTCTCCAAACCTTTCTCTGGAGTATCCCCTCAAAACCCATTTCTGGAGTAGTCCAATTGTTTTTGTGGAGCAGATCTGACAACCCCTTTTCTGTAGTAGCTCATCCAAATATTTTTCTGCAGTGGATCATCCAAACCTTTAGATCCTTGAAACCCTTTTATGGAGTAGATCATCCTAAGCGTTTGCTGGAGTAGCTTCTCCAAACCTTTTTCTGGATTACTGGTAGCTCTCCAATCCTTTCTCTGGAATATCTCATCAAAACCGTCTTCTGGAGTAGTCTTCCAATTATTTTTGTAGAGTAGATCTGTCAAATCCTTTTCTGTAGTAGGTTCAACAAATATTTTACTGCGGTAGATCATCCAAACATTTACTGGAGTAGATCCTCCAAACCCTTTTATAGAGTAGATCCGCCAAACCTTTCTCTGTACTAGATCCTTCAAATCTTTCTCTGGAATAGATCATCTTAAGCGTTTCCTGGAGTAGCTCATCCAAACTTTTCTCTCTAGTGGATCCGCCAAACCTTTCTCTGGAGTAGATCATCCAAACCTTTCTGTGTAGAAGATGCGCCAAACTTTTCTTTGGAGTAGATCATCCAAACCATTGCTGCAGTAACTCCGCCAGACCTTCTGTGTAGTAGCTCCTCCAAACCTTCCTCATAGTCATGTAACCCACCTAAACATCATTGTGATGTAGCTCCCCCAAACATCATTGTTATGTAACCCACCTATATCTCATTGTGATGTAGCTTCCCCAAACCTCATTGTGAACGTGTTTCTTCCAAGCATTATTTCATTGTAGCTCCTCTAGCCTTGATGTGATGTAGTTTTCCAAAAACCTCATTGTGATGTAGCTTCCCTAAACCTCTTTGTTAGGTAGATGCTCCGAATATTTTTGTGAAGTAGCTCCCCTAACATTGTGAGGTAGCTCCTTCAAACCTCATTGTGATGTAGCTCCCACAAACATTGTGATGTAAAATATTTTTTTTAAGCATAGACCAAACCTCTTTCTAAAATAGCTCGTTCAAATCTGTTTCTAAAGTAGCTCGTCCAAACCTCTTTTTGATGTAGCTCCTCTCGGTCTCAGTCTAAGCTGGGTAGCTCCTTCCTTTTATTATTTAGCTTCCCTAAACCTCGTTGTGATATAGCTCACCCAAACCTCTTTCTGAAGAACAAGTGTAGTTCTTTTAAACCTCTTTCTGATGTAGAGTCTAACCATGTTATGACCGGTAGTTCCAAACTCTTTGAAGCACTGTACCACAAACGGATCTGACGTATACTACAAATCTTTTCCTTATCTAGCAAAATAACGTTTTTGTCATGTAGGACATCCACACCTGTTTTGCATGATGTAACACAACACATTGAAACCTCTACTGCCACCCCCAATGTTTCACGTCTGCACATCCGAATACCTGGCTCATCTAGAACATATACACACATTTTCTCATTTACCAAATCCTCTGTGTGATGGATGCGATTTGGCCCACACTTGGATCGCAGAGAGCAACAAAACACTTCAGCACGATTGTCACTCCTTTATTTGTTTCTCAGTAGCGTCATTTGCTAATCAAAACCAGCATTGTAACATCTGTGGTCCCTGACTCATTTTTGTCACTGTGGCAAACATATAGAAAAAGTTCCGAGAGTCCTTTTTCCACTACTTGTGAAAACATTACGAAAAATTATCTCAAACAGAAACGGAGTGATATTAGGTATGGTAGGCTCCCAGCAGAACCTTCTTATCTGTATAGCTGTAGCCTGTACTAGGCCATACCATAAGCACCAACAGTGGGTAGATAGGCAAACCTCTGATTTTGCGTTTTACAATCTTCGCAGAACGGTGAGCGGAAATGACAACGATATTTACCAATCCTCCCTAAAGAAGGCAGAAAAGGGGAGACAACTCAATCTATACCTGTCATATACACCCTTTTCTGTAGTGCATTATAAAAAATAATGCGCGAACTATATTTACAATATCCTGCACCTTCAAGTATAGGTACCAGACCACTATTAAAAATAGTGCCGATCCGTTAACCCCTTTAGGCAACCTCTGCCAGAGAAGTGAATTGTTTTCAATATTTTTTTCCAGTCTCTGTTGCGAGAAATAATTGAAGGCCAGTGGTAGGTGATTGGAGTATGGTATGTGTTTGGTTCCGCTGTGAGTTTGATTTTAACTCAAGGCCTAATAAGGAGTTGCTAAGAGGGACTATTTGGGTGCCTGTGCACCGCTTTCTGAAGCAGAGAAGAAAGCCAAAATTATGACGCCATTTGTAGGAGCGCGCATAACTCAAAATTTCAATGGGCGACCCCCGTCAAGAAGTCTGTCCGGTTGTAGTACTTGAATTAAAGTACTTCTGGCCGAAATATGGAAGTCGAGACTTAATTAATGAATCGAGGAGATGCAATTACGTTAACAGTTTTTAACATTGCCGCCAATGTAAATTTTAATAGTGGTCTGGACCCTATAGAGCGTGGCAACCCTAGGGGTGTGATTGGACACCTGCAGTGGCAGGCCGAGGGTAGCGATCTGGCTGCTGTAATCCTGAACTCGATGAATAGTCACTGCTGTCAAGATTTCCTTCATCACTTCCTTGCAAGAAATAGTCTAATTCAGGTGCTGCAGCATTACCAGGTTCTCCCTCCAGCACGGATTGTGGCGCACTCCGGCTGTAGTATGATTATTCTCGGCCCTTCTTGCCCACCTCCATCATCGGGGCATGGTTAACCTTGCCGAGTTAGGGGAGACAGGCTGAGACATTGTCCTATCACACTGGAGTTCTACTGGTGTAATGTCTGCACGGCCAACACGTCTGATGGATCCAGTCCCGTTTGCTAGTTTCACCGTGTAGACTCCATCCTTGTGATCCAGTATATTGAACGCTTTTTGTGTCTACCTTTCGGGTGGTCAAGTACATAAACTTGGTTTCCGGCCTTCACTGCAGAGCCCCTTACTTTTCAGTCGTTCGCAAGCTGCGGACTTCTGCCGACGATATAGCTCACCAATCCCCAATGTAAGAGTTGTCACAGCGAAACAGCTCACCAGTTACCAATATACGAGTTGTCAGAGCATTTCCATCATAGCTCTCTAGATTTGTATCTAATACCGCTTATGCCGGTGCTAGGGGCCGTATGATCATATCATCCAAGTTGCCACATGAACAGGTACAATAAAAGCGTACCTGAGATACAACACATATCACGAATCGTTAGATTCTTGGTATGTGCTTTAGAATAGGTTAACCGGAAGACTATACTGTGAAGTCATATGGCTCTGTCAGTATGTCGGCACCTCTTCCCACTTCCCTTATATGTGTTGTAATTCTAGCTGTTGTCGGACTTGCTGCCTAGCCTGCCACATTCTGGCTTGATGGCCAGACACCCAATCAGCATAAGCATCCTCACAGACTTCACCGTCGTCGTCTTCAGATGAGATCCCTAACAAGCGATCTATGGTAGGATAGCTTTCTACTCAAATAGAACGCAATATGGAGCATATCCAGTGCTACTGTGGCCGGGGGGTGGGGTGAAGGGGGCATTATATGCATAGCAGAGCTCGGGTATGTACTTTGGCCAGCGGCGCTTTTGTGTTGGTGGTAGGGTGCACAACAGGTTGTGTAACGTTCGATTAAATCGTTCAGTTAATCCATTCCCCTCCGCGTGATATGGGGTGGTTCGACACTTTTTTATGCCATAGAGTTTACAATTACAAGCGTCTAGTCCATCATTCGATATTCAGCCGTCGCCCATTAAAGAATTTCCGCGTCCATTATCCAAAAACCTATTCCATATTCCTACAGTAGGCTCTCATTTGCAAATTGTCCGATAATGAGTCAGTCCATCCAAATCCTTTGTCGGCAAAATAAGAAGAACCGTTGACATTATAACCTTGATTTTCGGCATGAAGGTGCATTAGGGGACTGTTACCAGCAGTTTCTGAGCTGACCTACTTTTGATGAGAATCACCGGTAATTCTGACTTGGACTGTGCCCATCTTAATACAGGCAGGATTTCAACTAGGGGGGTCCAAGAGTTCAGTGCGCGTCACAGTCCTAATGCCTACCCTACTTCGTAGGTCCTGTACCGTTAGTCACAATTACAAGCGTCTGGTCCGTCATTCATAATTCAGCCGTCGTCCATTAGAGAATATCCGCGTCCATAATCTAAAGACCTATTCCATATAACAGTATTAGCACCAAATTCAAAAAGACAATCATAGTATACATAAATATAGGCTAGTTTCCTGCAAGAGAGAAGCGGTCAACAGTTTTCAATGATGCCGGCAAGACATCATGATGTTCCAAAAATATCAAATCCGTATCGCTGATCAGTTTTCTTAATCCATAATATTCGTTGTAAAGTCGTCATCTAAAGAATGATGTATCTCAGTCACGCTTTGATTGTGACTGTTCATATGAGTATCATGAGGATCTTGAAGTACATGGGTTCATACGGCCCCTAGCCCCGGGTTAAGCGGAATTAGACACAAGTTACGAAACGTAACGCCATAGATCTTGCACGCTACGCTCGTGTTTTGCTATCAGCATGCGATATGTATAGCCAAATTTGAGAAACTTTGAGTGGAGGTGCTTGGTGGTGTAGCCTTGTTTTATAAGTTTCTGCAACAATGTTTTGTGACGTTGATTAAAATCGTCACATTTAACACAGGATCTAGCAAATGCTACTAGGCGTGATATGTATATGCCATATGCAGGTCCCACTGGAATATTACTGTCCAGAAAGGGATAGCTTACGATGTCGAAATTGTAATCATCTCTTTTGTCATACAGTCGACGAGAGAGAAGGCCCGCTTCATTTTTATAGAGATATAGGTCTAAATACGATGTGCCTGTAGGGTTATCTGCAGTTTCCTTCAAATCCAGTGAAGGTGGATATATATCCTTCACTGCGTCATTTATATAGCGATTATCCACAGCGAGAAGATCGTCTATATAGCGTTTGGTGAATGAGAAGGAACGGGCTTTGAATGGATCGGTTTTTGAAAGCGCCTGCATATAGTCATATTCATAAGAGAACAGATACAGGTCAGCCAACAGGGGTGCACAATTAGTACCCATTGGAATACCTATATGCTGCTGATATATTGTGTTGCCAAATTTCACATAGATATTTTTAATGAGAAATTCAAGCAACTCTATAAACAAAGAAACATCCCATGAATGATATCTCTTGTATGTAGTAGAGCTAAAGAATGCTTTATGGCTTCCGACATTAATATATCTACGATCAGTTTTCTTGAACACAGATACTATTAATGAACTTAGACGGTCAATAAGGTGCTGATGAGGGATTGTGGTGTAGAGAGTCGAGAAATCCCATGTGGATACATGTCTATACGGTATAGCTGCTCATGTAATAGCATTAGCACCATTAGCACCACTTATTACAGTCGACTCAAAGTTCCTTGCCTGGACGATGAGGGAATCCATAGCGAGTAAACCATTCACGAACCACAGTAGGGGCCCGCTGAGCTCATGTAGCCACTTCTACGGCAAACTTTGAAAACCAATCCGTTATCACGTGCACGTTCTCCATGCCACTACTGGCTTTATTCAAAACGTTGAAGTCGATTGATACAGCCTCAAGGGGCTTTATGGCACGTCCCAGAGAGGACACGTAGCGTTCACAGCTCTTGATGTACTCTTGGACATGCCAGGTTATTTCAGGAAACCAACAGCTCTCTCGTACTAGAGATTCAGTTCTCTCAGTACCTTAGTGTCCAAAACTGTCGTGAAGGTTAGGAAGAACTTGCGGCTGCAGACAAACTGGTAATACTAGGCCGAGATTTTTCCTGTTGTACTTGCTACCCATTTCACGGTACAGAACTCCGTTTTTCAACAATACATTCCCACTGCTGTAGCAGGCTCAACACTGGTTTAAACTCCTTAGCACGTTCAGCTGCAGTTGGTCTACGTCCTAGTTTCCGATAATGCATCAGCCTGCTCACCAATGGATCCTCTCGTTGAAACGTGGACAAATTTTCATGTTCCCATGCTGGAAATCTGGTTGCTGAATCATCTGCTTTCCAAAGCGAGTCTACTGTTACTGCATTTATCACACAGATGTTCTGCAATGCACGGTCTTGCACTCCAATGGGAACAAAGGTTGAGTCCAAGATGTTAGCCACCAGTTCCTCCGTGGGATGCAAGTCGTCGATAGGTTCATCCACTGCACTTCCATCTGCACAGTCACCGGGGAATCGGGCGAGGGCATCCGCGTTAATACTTGATTTGTCGGATCTGTATCGAAAGGTAAAGTGGAAGCTTGCTAGTTCATTCACCGACCGTTTATCCAAGGAAGGTACCTTGGCTTTGGTCATTACATAAGTTAGGAGATTACTGTCCGTGACTACTTCAAATGTTGCTCCGATCAAACAATCCCTGAATTTGTCACAAACGGCCCATTTGAGAGATAGTAACTTAAACTTCTCGCTCGAGTACCCGGTCTGCTTTCCGGGTGTCGCAATCTTAGAGATTCATAGGCCACCACACGAACTATACCACAGTTACCCGCGTCAGTTTTACCAAATAAACGGTTTGCCCAAAATCAGGGTATGCTAATTACAAGCGTCTGGTCCGTCATTCATAATTCAGCCGTCGTCCAGTAGAGAATATCCGCGTCCATAATCCAAAGACCTATTCCATATTCCATATAACAGTATTAGCACCAAATTCAAAAAGACAATCATAGTATACATAAACATAGGCTTGTTTCCTGCAAGAGAGAAGCGGTCAACAGTTTTCAATGATGCCGGCAAGACATCATGATGTTCCAAAAATATCAAATCCGTATCGCTGATCAGTATTCTTAATCCATAATATTCGTTGTAAAGTCGTCATCTAAAGAATGATGTATCTCAGTCACGCTTTGATTGTGACTGTTCATATGAGTACCATGAGGTACTGAGGTATCCGACTGGGGTGCTGGTCAATTTGTCCGTCAACTCTTCAAATGCAACCGGAACTCCGCAACTGGATCACATCACAGTTTCTAGCGAATTGTTTACGTCGTCATTCTGTGGACTCAATACGCTTGGCTATCACCTCATACAACTGAGACGCAATATCAGCGAACTTTTGCACAAACTGCCGGTAATATGAGGCGAACCCACAGGACGATCTCGGTTGGTTTAAGTTAGTCGAATAGGCTATTCTGCTACAACACGCGTCTTCTCTTGGTCTGTTGACACTCCATCTGTGATATTATATGACCGCGGAAGGGCACTTGTCGGCAAAGAGTGAACATTTCAGTGGTTCACCCTTCAATCCATGGTCGCGCAGTTTTTGGAGGACCAGTTCTAGTCGATCGATGTGTTCACTCGTATTTACAGCCCACACGACGATATCGTCTAAATACACAAACATTTTTTCCAACAGTTCATCCTTGAATATGTGCGTCATCACACTTTGAATCGTTGCAGGGGCATTTGACAGCCTGAATGGCATTCTGTTATATTTGAAAAGGACAAACGGGGTGGTGAACGTTGAATGTAACCATTGTGATGATTCCAGCGGTTTGCCAATCCGGTTTTGAAGATATAATGTTTGTGTAACAGTGCTCATTTGGGAGCCAGCGTCCAGTAAACTCACAATGTCACACCCTGCAACCGCTTCCTCTAGTTCCGGGCGGCTCCTGACGACCAGATGTAACAAACCCGTCCCAAAGACTCCTCTCGTGGTAATCTCGACTGTTGCTGATAACCCAGGTTGTGGAGCAGTACCATTTTTCTTTCTCTGCGGATTCCTGGTCCTTTTTTGGCACTGTTTCTTGAAGACATCTGCTTTCCCACAGTTAAAACATTTAAGACCATGTCTGGGAAAGGGTAACAGGTGAGTATGGGGTAAAATTTGGGATCACAACGGGTTGGACATTTTTATTATGTAACAGTTGTTTGACGACGTACACGCACACGACGTTTAAGTAACCACTGTAAAGAGGCGGGATGCACCCCTTCAGCAAATTGATACATCAAGAGTTTTCCACATTCATTTTCAACAAGTGAGGTTTTATCCAATATGCATACCAATGCATGATGCTTTCAGATGATAACTGAATCCGCTTGTAAAATTCACGCATTGTCTGTGGTTGTGTGACACGAGAGCCAAAGACTCGTTTCAAATTGTCAAATAGGCTTGCATAAGTTTCAGGGACCTGTTTTTTAAATCTCCTCTTCAGCCGCACCCAATGAATAGTCCCTGATGAACAGAACTACAGCTGGTCCATCCAGTTGCTGTGTAGCAATGGTATCTATCCAGATGATGGGGTCCTCCTTACCACTGTAGGCATGAAGCTTCACATGAGCAGGAAAGACGATCCTCGTAGGTAATTGTCCAACAGGCCTGTTTGCATAAAGATTCATTGCCTGTTGCAATTCCAGCCTTAGGTCTTCCATCTTTTGGCATAGGGCTGCCAATTCAATGATCGCTGCCTCTCCCTGGCCTTCCCCGTTTGACATGGTGAATTGCCAGCTACTCTCCCTGGTCACTGTTTTTCAAATACGGTTAGTTATAATGCTGTCTGCAAATCCCACTTCTGACACCAATGTCACGGGTACCGTTTGGCCCAGACTTAAATTGGAGAAAGCAACAAAACACTTTAACACGATTTCACTTCTTCATTAGGTGCTCATCACTGTTATCTGCCCATCAAAAGCGGTATTGTAACAACTTTGGTCCGTGACTCTCAATTTTTCAATACTGCGGCAAACATATCGAAAAAGTTTCGAGATTCTCATTTTTCCACTACTGGGGAAAACAACGAAAAAGTATCTCAAACAGTAACTCGAACAGTGGCAGTGACCAGGGGAGTGATATTAGGTATGGTAGGCTTACAGCAGAACGTTTATTAACTGTATATCTGTAGCCTGTATTAGGCCATACCATAAGCACCAGGAGGCAGAAACGGGGAGACAACTCATTCTATGCCTGTCACAAATGTTCCCTCTTTCTCTTCATCCAAATCTCTGTAATAAGCCTTAGCGGAGTGTCGCTGACCGCGGTGCATTCTGAGATTGAAGAAAGATAAACAAATCGATGAGGTGGTTCCCCAAGCCTGCAGAAGCATGGAAGCATGGGCTGACAGTGGAAGATTTTAGAGTTGGAAAGGCCCTACAACTGCGCGATTTTTGCCTCAAATGGGTTTGATGCACTCGTAAAAATATATATATATATAAAATTGTTACCCCTGTTTAGTCGCACATAAGGGAAAAAACCTGTTATTCTGATTGGCAAAATGTCACGTTTCCTGGTCGCTGTGTGTGTTCCCGCGTCGAGGCTCACAACGGGTGGGACCCTCAAAACGCATAGTCAACATACTTGATTGAATTCACTCACGTACTCAAGCCGACCCTCTGATTAATTTTAGCCTAGCAGGTGACCAGAGTTATTGCTCTCTTTTTTAAAGCTCTTTTTTCCATACCTGACTTCGCTACGTAAACGAAACAGAGTTCTGACAGGCAAATCACAGTGCATGTTGAACCTCTTCGAGTGTTTGCCATCGTTTGGCGTTTTCTACGGGTGAATTTAATGCCCTGCCGTGTTTTGGGGGCTTCCCTCTATACGCGAATACATGTATTTATTTGCTCTGTCACCAAAAAAAAACAAGTCTTTGCCGAAAAAAATTCAGAAACGGCAGAAAACAGCGCCAGTCATCTATGTTGTCATAAAAAGTTTGACCACGTGGCTTTGTTTTGCTTTCCTAAGACCCGGATGTGACATGCGCACTTGACACCCCAATAAGGCTTATACTTGGTATGATATCACTTCTGAGGGGAGGGGGCTATCCAACTTGGCATGTGTAATGGAACAGCCATATCGTTGTTATGAATTATGGGCGAATCTGTCTAAATACATTTTGAAATCGTGTCAATTTATTGGAAGTAATAAAAAAAATATGAAATGATAATCCTCAAAAATATATATATTAGTAGAGATATTAAGCGTGTCCTGGCTCGGGGGCAGAGCAATCTGTTGAAATAGCTATACACGTCATCCGGTTTTTATACCTTATGACATCATGCCACGTTCTCCCCCCGAACCTATATATAAGCGCCCTTGTCTACCATCATGCCACCTAATTTTACTACATATCTATACACGTCATCCAGTTATTTATACCTGATGACATCATGCGACGTTCTTCCCCCGAACCTATATATAAGCGCCCTTGTCTATCACCATCCACCTAATTTTACTACATATCTATACATATTCGGTTATTTATACCTTATGACATCATGCCACGTTCTCCCCCGAACCTATATATAAGCGCCCTTGTCTACCGTCATCCACCTAATTTTACCACATATCTATACATATTCGGTTATTTATACCTTGGCGATACATATCGCATGCTGATAGCAAAATACGAACGTAGCGTGCAAGATCTATGGCGCTACGTTTCGTAACTTGTGTCTAATTCCGCTTAACCCGGGGCTAGGGGCCGTATGAATCCATGTACTTCAAGATCCTCATGGTACTCATATGAACAGGCACAATCAAAGCGTGACTGAGATACATCATTCTTTAGATGACGACGACTTTACAACGAATATTATGGATTAAGAATACTGATCAGCGATACGGATTTGATATTTTTGGAACATCATGATGTCTTGCCGGCATCATTGAAAACTGTTGACCGCTTCTCTCTTGCAGGAAACAAGCCTATGTTTATGTATACAATGATTTTTTTTTTAATTTGGTGCTAATACTGTTATATGGAATATGGAATAGGTCTTTGGATTATGGACGCGGATATTCTCTAATGGACGACGGCTGGATTATGAATGACGGACTAGACGCTTGTAATCATACCACGTTCTCCCCCCGAACCTATATATAAGCGCCCTTGTCTACCGTCATCCACTGAACTCCCCATCTCGAGCATTCTATTGTAATAGCTATGCTCATCATCCAGGTTATTTATACCTTATGACATCATTAGCACTTTTCCAACAACTACATCTGGTGAGTGGTTCCTTAGCAATGAATGGTTGAACACGCGTTTTATGGTACTATAGCCAATGGTAGCCCGTCTACGAAACTACAAGGTTAGCTCACACGACACCATCTTTTTTATTTCACCATGAACACTACGGAGTCCACACTGACTTATGTAAACTTTGAACCCTACAATGAGGATATTCTAGCCGAAGCCTTACATAGAACCGACGTTCAGCTCGACGCTAGTATCGATACACCCCAAGGTGGGACCAATGAGACCTCTCAGTACCAACGCATGTGTTGTCATCTTATCACGCTCTTAGATGACATCCAATTGTTGACCCGGGTATGTCTTCTACTGCATAAGAAACAGATAGGATCCGAAGACGATACCAACACCAACTACCCGTGCCCAGAACCTGCTGACCTTACATGTGGCATTTCAAAGCTTTATCGAGACGCAGCTGGAGACGGGAAATTATCTTCTTCAATCGATTTTGAGTGACAGCGAAGACTCCGAAAACGCCCATTCCAAATAAAGACCCCTCTGATTCTCCGAGAATGGACGTAGAACGAGAAGGGTCCTAGAGACGAAACTTCTCCCGTTGGAAAGACCTGCCATACCTCATGAAACACCTCTTTACGACATTCGATGTTGTCAAACCTATATTATAACTCTTTGAGAGGAATTTTTACTATCGCTTTATCATGTCGATAGAAGACAATCTTAACGATGCAAATATGTGGATTAAATTTTATCAGGACCAGAGTAGAGCATACTTAAGGCAGGAAGTTTGTGAGATCGGGGGAAGAGGGGCGGAGAGTGCATTCTCTTCCAAACTCTCTTAATATTTCGCAAGTCAACTCGGCTAACAAATCACGTACAAGAGAAATGACAGTTGAACTAATTTCATCGGCACAGCAAGTTGTGGAGCAGGCAAAAGCAGAACTCCATAGACAGCATCAGAAAGCAAGAGTAAAAGTGCCAGTAAGGGGAAAGCGGAAAGATACTCTCTCCAAGTCATATAGAAAATGTATGATCAGAAAAGGAATATTTTTTAATAACGTTATTTAATGTTGAGCACTGGGTGACGCTCATTATTAGAACGATAATGACTATTCGTCGATGAGATGGTTGAGGAGGAGGAGGAGGACACCGTATTGTATAAAATATGGAGAGAAATGATATCAGAATTAATCTACGTTTTGGCAGAGAAGCGTCAACATGTCAAACAAGTGCACGGTGTGTCAGAAAACATTCTCGCGTCCAGATAACCTGATCAGACATCAACTTATACACCAATTGGGGACTCAACCAATAATAGCGGAACATAAACGTAATCAGGACACTCGATCTATGGCTCGCTCAAGAGCATTAGCACATCCATTTACTATGATCGTCAGCGGCCCGACTGGTAGTGGGAAGACATCATGGGTAATGAAATTTTTGGAGCGTGCTAACATCTATCCCTCTCCAACACGCATCGTATGGTGTTACAGTCAATGGCAGTCAGCCTATGAATCTACAAGTCTGGAAAATGTCAACTTTCTCCCCGGCATACCTCATGACGTAGGTGAAAAGTATTACTTCGACCCCGACCAAACCAACGTTAATGTTCTGGACGATTTGATGGGTGAGGTAAAGCGCGAAGAAAAAATTGCCGACCTATTCACCAAAGGTTCGCATCACAGAAATTTATCCATAATTTATCTGACTCAGAATCTCTTCCCCCAAGGCAAGGCATCTCGAGATATCACGCTAAACTGTCAGTATTTCGTTCTATTCAATAATCCTATTGATAGACAGCAAATTTGCACGTTCGGGAGACGGATCTTTCCCCGGGATATGACACATTTCCTGGCAAAATTTCTCGAAGCCACATCTCGTCCGTACGGATATCTGTTCCTCGATTTAAAACCCCATACAGCGGAAAATGACAGACTGTCTACCAATGTAATACCAGGCGACGAGAAACTTGTAAAGGAAGAAGGGCAACAACAACTGCTGCCTCGCCCACCCCCAATTCATAATCCATCAACACAATTTCAACGCATACCCGTTCCTCTCT
>JAVTVY010017776.1:0-61767 GCA_036873755.1 Hanleya hanleyi | reverse complement strand
TGGTGGGATGAGTGGAATTTCCATTTTTAATTGCTTTAAGGCATGACAGTGAATCTGAAAATATGACATATTTTTTTTCCTTCTAGTGGATCCAATACCTTCTAAAGCTGATAAGAGAGCTTTTGCTTCTGCAGTAAATATGGAACTTTTACCTGGCAGTCGATAAGTTTTAGTTTTGGAACTAAAGATAGTAGCACATGCTACTCTCTCACCATCTTTAGAACCATCTGTATAAATAGCCTGATGTGAACTGTATTTCTCTTTCAGTAGACCAAATTCTTGTGCATACACGAGCTGGCTCGTGTCTGCCTTTTTATATTTAGTCAGTGAAATATCTACTTCTGGCGTGGCTAACTGCCATGGTGGAGTTGCCAAGAGCTCGTTAGGTAAAATCTGACTGACTTTAATACCAGCTGCTACAAGGTGTGGTTTCATACGGATTCCAAGAGGTGGAATAATCGAGGGTTTCTCTAAAAAGAGATCTGCGTACTGAGGGTTGAAAACACAGTTATATGCAGGATTTGAGTGGTTCGAATGCAGTTTTGTGATATATTGCAGTGATAATTTAATTCTCCGAAGTTCTAAAGGAAATTCATCCGCTTCGACATACAAGCTTTCTTTAGGTGATGTTCTGAACGCACCGAGGCAAAGTCTTAATCCTTGATGGAGAATAGGATCTAGCTTTGCCAAGTTTGACTTGCTTGCACCATTGTAAACAATAGAACCATAATCGAGTTTGGAACGAACAAGTGATCGATATAAATGAAGGAGAGTTTGCTGATCTCCTCCCCACTTATAGCTGGCAACTACTTTCAACAAATCCAGAGCTTTCGTGCATTTGGCTTTTAAGCAATTTATATGAGATTTGAAAGTTAGTCGTTGATCAAACAATATGCCTAGAAATTTGACCTCTTTTACCACTTTGATTTCAGTTCCATCTAAGGTAAGTACTGGATCTTCGTGCTGGAAATATTTTCTGCAAAAGTGTATACAATTTGTCTTAGCTCTGGAGAATTTGAAACCATTTTCTAGACACCATTTCTGAATTCTGTGTAGACAAAGTTGTAATGTTCTCTCAATATTGTGTATGCTTTTCCCACTACACGATATATTGAAATCGTCTACAAAAAAGTGAGCCATCAATTGAATTATTCAGAACTGCAGCCAAGCTGTTGATCTTGATACTAAACAGAGTAGTAGACAAAATACTGCCCTGTGGAACACCCTGGTCTTGATCAAAACGATCAGACATAGTTGTACCCAAACGAATTTGGAATTGTCTATCATTCAAAAAGTTGGAAATAAAAACGGGTAAACGACCTTTTAATCCCATCTCTTGAAGATCTTTAAGAATCCCGTATTTCCATGTAGTATCGTAGGCTTTTTCTAAATCAAAAAAGATAGAAACCACATGTTCGTTCTTGGCGAAAGCATTCTTAACATACGAATCTAATCTGACTAGATGATCAATGGTACTTCTATTTTTTCGGAAACCAGCTTGAATATCAGTGAGTTTCTTTTCAGTTTCCAGGTACCAAACAAGGCGATCATTTATCATGCGTTCCATTGTTTTGCAGACACAACTTGTCAGTGAAATCGGACGATAATTACCAGGATCTGTATGGTCACGACCCGGCTTCGGTACTGGTATAACTATAGCATTGTGCCAGGACGGAGGAAATTCTTCTCTATACCAAAGTCTATTGAATATGCGTAATAGGATTTCTAGAGATGATTCGGGTAGATGTTTCAAAAGCTGATAATGAATATTATCAGAGCCTGCAGCAGAATCATGAGCTTTCGTGAGAGAAGCATGAAGTTCTTCAATTGTAAACGAAGCGTTATAGCCTTCATGGTTACCGGAAGTGAATTTAATTTCCTTTTTCTCTTCTCTTTTTTTGAAACTTTGAAATTTAGGTACATAATTTTCTGATGAAGAGTTTTTGGCAATTGTTTCTCCTAATTTATTTGCAATTTCTACTCTGTCAGTAATCACCTGATTTCCATCGTTGAGATGATGAACGCTTGACTTGGAGCTTTTACCTTTTATTCTTTGAATCATATTCCAAACTTTTGTTATTGGAGTATGAGTATTTATCTTAGAAACATAATTTCTCCAAGAATCACGTTTATTCTGTTTCATGGTTCTACGAGCTTTAGCTCTTGTAACTCTGAGATCTTTCAAAATTTTCAGGATTAGGATGTCGGCGGAAATATCGTTCAGCCTTCTTCCTACATTTTCTTGCTTCTTTACAGTCATCATTAAACCAAGGTTTCTTAATATGTGCAACTCCTGAAGATGTGGGAATGGTTTGGTTGGCAATTTCTATCAGCATATCTGAGAATAGCTGTATAGGATCTGAAACATCAGCGAAGGAGACTGATTGTAGTTTTTGTGAACAAAGCTTTTCAAACTCGGGCCAGTTTGCTTTCTTGAAATTAAACCTTGTGAAATGAGGGTCATCAGCTGAATGAACAGCTTTTAGGACAGTGGGAAAGTGATCACTTCCACAAAGGTCATCATGAACAGACCAAGAAAATTCTTCAAGAATAGGAAGGTCGCAAAGTGAGATATCCAATGCTGAATAGGTTCCATGAGCCGAAGACAAATGTGTATAAGAACCATCATTAAAAATACACAACGAATTATTTGATATAAAATTTTCGAGAATTTTACCTTTACAATTGTCTTCGTTATCCCAGAGGATGTTACGACCGTTAAAATCACCCATCAATAAACAAGGTTTCGGGAGCTGATCGTAAAGATCTTGAAGTTCATTTAGCCGGAGACTACCAGAAGAAGGTATGTACACCGTGCATAATGTGAAAACAGAATTCAAGGTAATACGAACTGCTACAGCTTGTAAATCTGTCACTAAATCAACAGGACTGTGTAAAACACCCATTTTAACCAATATTGAGGAACCACCAGTAGCTTTTCCATTTTCGTCTAAAGCGTAGGAATGATAAGGTGTGTATTGGCGAAATTTAAATTTATCTTTATCTGCTTTCTTCAGAAAGGTCTCGTTGAGACAAAAAGCTGATGGTTCATAATCTTGAGTTAATAATTGGAGTTCATTCAAATTTGGCCAAACTCCTCTGCAATTCCACTGAACGATACAAAGCTGTCCAAGCCAAGATATATAAGGTTAGCTTAGCCATTATGTACGTTTTATTTTGGGTAATTCTTTTTGACCTTTCTTATCTTTTTTCCTTTGTTCTCTCTTGTCTTTTTTATTTTCCGTCCTACAAACTTCTTTCTGTCTCTCTTGTCCCAACAAGTCCTTCGACCTTTGGTTCAAGGAAGACTCGCCCTTTAGCGGACGATCACTACACTCCTGATACTCCTCATCGGAGAGAGAGAGAGAGAATTAAGGTTTAACGTCGCATTCAGCAATATTTCAGCTATATAGCGACGATCAAACAAAATTCTAAGTAATCAATTCACTTAACTCGGTAAACTAATGCGCTAAAACAGGTACAAACATTAAAATTTGTACAACAAACCAATCTCTCTCAAATAACCTAAAATACAATCTTCTTTCACTCTGCTAAAAGATCTTCCAGCGTATCTGCTCGATAAAAAGTATCTCTTACAGTTTTAAAATCTATGCAGTCCAGGAGAATATGTTTCACCGTCAGATCTTCATGGCAAGGTATACACCTTGGAATCGGCTCCTGTTTTAGTAAATATTCATGAGTTAATCGTGTGTGACCGATCCTACATCGTCTAATCATGGCCTGGTCGAAGCGTTTATGACTGTTCAGGTGAGTATAACCAACCGTTTTTTTGAACTCGTGAAGTTTGTTATTATCCATAGTATCCCATAGCGATTGAAACAGCCTTCTTACATATGCGCAGATAGATGGTCTGAATTCGCTGTATGGGAGACCAACAGGGTCAACTTCTCCATCTAAAGCTGCCTTAGCTAGTCTATCAGCTTCAGTGTTGCCTTTGATGTCAACGTGACTAGGCACCCAACAAAACACAATATCTATCTGTTGATCAAATCTGGTGTCATATAATTGTAGAATTTCCAAGATGGTGGGATGAGTGGAATTTCCATTTTTAATTGCTATAAGGCATGACAGTGAATCTGAGAATATGACATTTTTTCCTTCTAGAGGATCCAATACCTTCTAAAGCAGATAATAGAGCTTTTGCTTCTGCAGTCAATATGGAACTTTTACCTGGCAGTCGATACGTTTTAGTTTTGGAACTAAAGATAGTAGCACATGCTACTCTCTCACCATCTTTAGAACCATCTGTATAAATAGCCTGATGTGAACTGTATTTCTCTCTCAGTAGACCGAATTCCTGAGTATACACGAGCTGGCTCGTGTCTGCCTTTTATATTTAGTCAGTGAAACATCCACCTCCGGTGTGGCAAGAGCTCGTTAGGTAAAATCTGACTAACTTTGATACCAGCTGCTACAAGATGTGGTTTCATACGGATTCCAAGAGGTGGAATAATCGAGGGTTTTAGCGAATATAAATCTGCGTACTCAGGGTTGAAAACACAGTTATATGCAGGATTTGAGTGGTTCGAACGCAGTTTTGTGAGATATTGCAGCGATAATTTAATTCTCCGAAGTTCTAAAGGAATTTCATCCGCTTCTACATACAAGCTTTCTTTGGGTGATGTTCTGAAAGCACCGAGGCAAAGCCTTAGTCCTTGATGGAGAATAGGATCTAGCTTTGCCAAGTTTGACTTGCTTGCACCATTGTAAACAATAGAACCATAATCGAGTTTGGAACGAACAAGCGATCGATACAAATGAAGGAGAGTTTGCTGATCTCCCCCCCCACTTATAGCTGCCAACGACTTTCAACAAATCCAGAGCTTTCGTGCATTTGGCTTTTAAGCAATTTATATGTGATTTGAATGTTAGTCGTTGATCAAACAACATGCCTAGAAATTTGACCTCTTTTACTACTTTGATTTCAGTCCCGTCTAATTTTAGTTTTGGATCTTCGTGTTGGAAATATTTTCTGCAAAAGTGTATACAATTTGTCTTAGCTCTGGAGAATTTGAAACCATTTTCTAGACACCATTTCTGAATTCTGTGTAGACAAAGTTGTAATGTTCTCTCAATACTGTGTATACTTTTCCCACTACATGATATATTGAAATCGTCTACAAAAAGTGAGCCATCAATTGATTTATTCAGAACTGCAGCCAGGCTGTTGATCTTAATACTAAACAGAGTAGTAGACAAAATACTGCCCTGTGGGACACCCTGGTCTTGATAAAAATGATCAGACATAGTTGTACCCAAACGAATTTGGAATTGCCTATCATTCAAAAAGTTGGAAATAAAAACGGGTAAACGACCTTTTAATCCCATCTTTTGAAGATCTTTAAGAATCCCGTATTTCCATGTAGTATCATAGGCTTTTTCTAAATCAAAAAAGATAGAAACCACATGTTCGTTCTTAGCGAAAGCATTCTTAACAAACGAATCTAATCTGACTAAATGATCAATGGTACTTCTATTTTTTCGAAAACCAGCTTGAATATCAGTAAGTTTCTTTTCAGTTTCCAGGTACCAAACAAGGCGATCATTTATCATGCGTTCCATTGTTTTGCAGACAACTAGTCAGTGAAATAGGACGATAATTACCAGGGTCTGTATGGTCACGACCAGGCTTTGGTACTGGTATAACTATGGCATTGTGCCAGGACGGAGGAAATTCTTCTCTATACCAAAGTCTATTGAATATGCGTAATAGGATTCCAGAGATGATTCCGGTACATGTTTCAAAAGCTGATAATGAATATTATCAGGGCCTGCAGCAGAATCATGAGCTTTCGTGAGAGAAGCATGGAGTTCTTCAATTGTAAACGAAGCGTTATAGCCTTCGTGATTACCGGAAGTGAATTTAATTTCATTTTTCTCTTCTCTTTTTTTGGAAACTTTGAAATTTAGGTACATAATTTTCTGATGAAGAGTTTTTGGCAATTGTTTCTCCTAATTTATTTGCAATTTCTACTTTGTCAGTAATCACCTGATTTCCATCGTTGAGATGATGAACGCTGGACTTGGAGCTTTTACCTTTAATTCTTTGGATCATATTCCAAACTTTTGTTATTGGTGTATGAGTATTTATCTTAGAAACATAATTTCTCCAAGAATCACGTTTATTCTGTTTCATGGTTCTACGAGCTTTAGCTCTTGTAACTCTGAGATCTTTCAAATTTTCAGGATTAGGATGTCGGCGGAAATATCGTTCAGCCTTCCTACATTTTCTTGCTTCTTTACAGTCATCATTAAATCAAGGCTTCTTAATATGTGCAACTCCTGAAGATGTGGGAATGGTTTGGTTGGCAATTTCTATCAACATATCTGAGAATAGCTGTATAGGATCTGAAGCATCAGCGAAGGAGACTGATTGTATTTTTTGTGAACAAAGCTTTTCAAACTCGGGCCAGTTTGCTTTCTTGAAATTAAACCTTGTGGAATGAGGGTCATCAGCTGAATGAACAGCTTTTAGAACAGTGGGAAAATGATCACTTCCACAAAGGTCATCATGAACAGACCAAGAAAATTCTTCAAGAATAGGCAGGTCGCAAAGTGAGATATCCAATGCTGAATAGGTTCCATGGGCCGAGGACAAATGTGTATAAGAACCATCATTAAAAATACACAACGAATTATTTGATATAAAATTTTCGAGAATTTTACCTTTACAGTTGTCTTCGTTATCCCAGAGGATGTTACGACCGTTAAAATCACCTATCAATAAACAAGGTTTCGGGAGCTGATCGTAAAGATCTTGAAGTTCATTTAGCCGGAGACTACCAGAAGAAGGTATGTACACCGTGCATAATGTGAAAACAGAATTCAAGGTAATACGAACTGCTACAGCTTGTAAAACTGTCACTAAATCAACAGGACTGTGTAAAACACCCATTCTAACCAATATTGAGGAACCACCAGTAGCTTTTCCATTTTCGTCTAAAGCGTAGGAATGATAAGGTGTGTATTGGCGAAATTTAAATTTATATTTATCTGCTTTCTTCAGAAAGGTCTCGTTGAGACAAAAAGCTGATGGTTCATAATCTTGAGTTAATAATTGGAGTTCATTTAAATTTGGCCAAACTCCTCTGCAATTCCACTGGACGATAGTTGGTGGCTGAGCCATCTTCAGTCCGTATATAGAAATAAAACACAAAGCTGCCCAAGCCAAGATATATAAGGTTAGCTTAGCCATTATGTACGTTTTATTTTGATTAATTCTTTTTTAAATTTCTTTTCTTTTTTCCTTTGTTCTCTCTTGTCTTTTTGATTTTCCTTCTTACAAACTTCTTTCTGTCTCTCTTGTCCCAACAAGTCCTTAGACCTTTGGTTCAAGCGAGTCTCGCCTATTAGCGGGCGATCGTTACACTCCTGATACTCCTCATCAGAAAGAAAGAGTGTATCACTGCTAGGAGTGGGAGTAGCATCGACCACCTCAAGCCCTCCGCCGATATCCATTGCATTCTCTTCATTCTTATTCGAGGTAGCTTCATTACTACCAGACTGCTGACTACTTTCTTTTTCTGTGAACTCCTTCAGTGCTTCCTCGTTGGGTGTAAAGTTTACATCTACACCGAAGTGAATAGGATTGGTGAAGGAATCTGCAGACTGCACAAGTGCATCCTGACGCGAAACACTACCAGAATCCGGTAAGTTTTCACCTTTCAATTCAACTTCCGGAGTTACTACTACATCAACACTTTCAGTTTGATCAGAAATCGACTTCTGATCACCTGGCTTCTGATCACCTGCCTTGACTTTTACATCATCGCAAACCTCACTCTCACTAACATCTTCATCATCGCAAACCTCACTATCATTGACATCTTCATCTTTCGAATTACAAACTTCATCCATCGCGTCATCGAGACACTCGTAGCGGTTTGGGGATTTCTCATTTCTCTCGGCAGCAGCTATCTCCTGATGACGTTTGACAGGTTTGCCGTCAGGGCCTACAATCTTCCATAGGCTTAGGTCTATAGCGCTAAGTCCTCTTCGGACTTCTGCGGGCGGAGCAGAGCGAGGACCAGAGGAACCACGCTTTCCGTCGTTAGTTTCGGTATCTCCAGAAACCTGTTTGGCTTTTGGACAGGTTTTTTTAAAGTGTCCTTCCTGATGACAAATCAGGCATTTATTTTTCAAGGGACACTTCCAGTTCATGTGATCTACTGATCCACAAGTATAACATGTTTTTACTTGACCGTTATACCATACAGGAAGTCTCATACCTCCAATCAAAATAGAAGGAAGATCACGCTTGAATTTCGTCATCCAAATTCTTCTAACTCCCGTTTCAAACTGTCTATCAAACGAGTAGAACTCCTTTTGTAAAGAAAGAACATCTCCATAAAACTCAAAAGCACTTTTGATCTCAGAATCTGGGAAATCGCATGGTCCTTTCATTTTTACCAGCAATTTCCCTGGATCAATTTCCTCAAAATAGCCAAATTGATCTCCAACGTGAATACCTTCTAGCACTAGGCGAGCTTTGGTATTCTCATTTGCTACTGTAAGGTTCCACAAGGTATTTGATACCTGTACTAGACCCTTAAGAATTCAAAGTCCACAAGGGAATCTTAATACAATCTACAAATAGTGACACACACAAACCTCAGTAGTGTGCCTCCCCTCAGAGTAAACATCGCCTACCCCCCTGAGGGAGCCCCACTCTGAAGGCAAATGTGAAAACTATACAACAATACACTCTCTCTGAACCTTGTCCCGGCCGAACAATAGCCCAGTTCTAAACCGGGCCCGTTGCTAGGTGATCCCGAGGAACAAATGAACAGAGAACAAAGGCTAGCGCACAGCTGTACACTCGGGGCTAAGCCTACAATGCACAGCAATATAACTTCGGTATGTTACATGTATCCAACCTACCTCGATTCACACAAAACTTATGTGCAAATCGACCTACGTCAAACCGAACGAAAAACGAACCAACTTCAAACTAGATCAAGTGAACAAGGATATATATATACAACAGCAAAATTCGAAATATTTACAGACAGCGAACAAACTGAGAAGAGGGAGACAGAGAACAAAAAAACACACCAACCCTCTCGGTCATAAAGACCGAGACGCCAGTAATGGCGGCTCTCTGCCTTCCCAAACCAGACCAAACTGACTAAGTCAGAAAAACGCACTGAACAGCCAAAAACGGAGAAATAATTCTAAACTTTCACCACAGGTATTTGCCAAAAGTATTCACAAAATATATTACACAGAAATCAGAGCTAATATCAGCTGAAATACGCAGAAATAGACAAATTTCTCCGAGTGAAGTGAAAACACGTCCGACTCCCAATCTCTCTACATCCGGGCTCCCTCCTCATCGGAAAGAAGATTGAGTGTATCGCTGGTAGGAGTTGGAGTAGCATCGACCACCTTAGGCCCCCCGCCGGACTCGATATCCATGGAATTCTCTTCATTCTTCTTTTTCTGATTCGAGGTAGCTTTATTATTACCAAACTGCTGACTACTTTCTTTTTCTGCGAACTCCTTCATTACTTCCTCGTTTGGTGTGAAGTTTACATCTGAGTGAATAGGATTAATGGAGGAATCCACAGGTGCATTCTGACTCGAAACACTATCAGTATCCGGCAAGTTGTTAGTATTAATTCCGGAAGTTGAATTGAAGAGTATGTTATCTCTTTCAGTCTGATCAGAAATCTGATCACCTGACTTGACTTCTACATCATCGCAAACTTCACTCTCACTGACATCTCTATCTTCCGAATTACAACCTTCATCCATCGCGTCATCGAGACACTCGTAGCGGTTTGGAGTTTTCTCATTGCTTCCGGCGGAGTCTATCTTCTGATGACGTTCAGTGGCCTTACCATTACGGCCTACAGTCTTCCATGCATCATTATAGTGCTGTTGTTTAAGCCGGATAGCCTCGGCGGAAAGTTCTTTAACTCCTGCAGCCGGAACAAAGCGAGAATTCAACAAATCATCTCTTCTATCATTAGCTGCGTTATCTTCAGGAACCTGTTTGGCCTTTGGACAGGTTTTTTTCAAGTGTCCTTCCTGATGACAAATCAGGCATTTATTTTTCAAAGGACACTTCGAGTTCATGTGATTTTCTGATCCACAAGTATAACATGTTTTTACTTGACCGTTATACCATACAGGAAGTCTCATACCTCCAATCAAAATAGAAGGAACATCACGTTTGAATTTCGTCATCCAAATTCTTCGAACTCCCGTTTCAAACTGTCTATCAAACGAATAGAACTCTTTTTGTGAAGAGAGAACATCCCCATAAAACTCAAAAGCACTTTTGATCTCAGAATCTGGGAAATCGCATGGTCCTTTCATTTTTACCAGCAATTTCCCTGGATCTATTTCCTCAAAATAGCCACGTTGATCTCCAACGCGAATACCTTCCAGCACTAGGCGAGTTTTGGTATTCTCATTTGCTACTGTGAGGTTCCACAAGGTATTTGATACCTGTACTAGACCTTTAAGGATTTTCGGTCCTGATCCAACAGTGTCTTTTAATGCGTGATATATATCAGACGGATCTGCTCTCTCTAGACCGTGAAGTTTTAGGCTCAGTGACCTATTAAACTTGCTAAATGCCATAGTGAAAAAAAAAAAGTCCACAAGGGAATCTTAATACAAACTATAAATAGTGACACACACAAACCTCAGTAGTGTGCCTCCCCACAGAGTAAGCGTCGCCTACCCCCCTGAGGGAGCCCCACTCTAAAGGTGAAGGTGAAAACTATACAAGCAATACAATAATACACTATCTCTGAACCTTGTCTCGGCCGAACAATAGCCCAGTTCTAAACCGGGCCCGTTGCTAGGTGATACCGAGGAACAAAAGAACAGAGAACAAAAGACTCGATCAAACCCTTCAGTATACAGCTTCAATATGTACATGTATTTAGCCTAGTTGATATACGCAGATATGTGTAAATCGACCTAAGCCAAACTGAACGAAAAACGAACCAACGATAAACTTTATCAAGCCAACAAGGAAATATATATACAACAGCAAAATACGAAATATTTACAGACAGCGAACAAACAGAGAAGAGGGAGACAGAGAAAAAAGCACACCAACCCTCTCGGTCACAAAGACCGAGACGGCAGTAATGGCGGCTCTCTGCCTTCCCAAACCAGGCCAAACTGACTAAGTCAGAAAAACGCACTGAACAGCAAAAAACTGAGAAATAATTCTAAACTTTCACCGCAGGTATTTGCCAAAAGTATTCACAAAATATATTACACAAAAATTCTAGCTAAGATCAGCTGAAATCCGCAGAATTAGACAAATTTCTCGGAGCGAAGTGAAAACACGTCCGACTCCCAATCTCTCTACATCCGGGCCTGTTCTCCTGCAAGAGAGAAGCGGTCAACAGTTTTCAATGATGCCGGCAAGACAGCATGATGTTCCAAAAATATCAAATCCGTATCGCTGATCAGTATTCTTAATCCATAATATTCGTTGTAAAGTCGTCATCTAAAGAATGATGTATCTGAAAACTGGCCAATTATATTTTTCATTTTTGCTCTCGATGATGTACTACCACCAGAGCACCTGGCGTGCTGGCGTAAATTTGTCCTAGCCTGTAGGATTCTGTGTACGAGAACACTTCAAACGTCCAGTGGCAAAGTATCTCACAGGCTAATTTTGCCAATTTGTAGGAAGTTTGAAGTGTTGTATGGGCAGGACAGAGTTACTCCTAACATGCAGATGCATGCACATTTAGATCAATGTATTCAGGACTTTGGGCGTATATATTCTGTTTGGTTGTTCAGTTTTGAAAGAGAAAATGGAATACTCGAGTCCATGCCCACATACAAAGAAATTTCGAGGGGCAGCTAATGAGACGGTTCCTAGAACACCTGAACACACTGGATATTGCTTGTAATCAGAATGTATTTGATGAAGTTACTGCGAGTGCAGGAGTCATCAGATCGCGGCACTCTGGGAGATTTGTTTCGGAACCACATTTTTATTTCAATATAATGTCCTCTTCCAACTTCCAGAATGCAGATTGGAGTATCATAGATGGGATGTTATATTCTATTTCAAGATATATGGCCTCAACTGATGAGATGCGATGCCTCTCACATGTATTTTGTGTTGTATCCTGAAATTGAGAGGTATAAACATTTCAGTCTGCAATTCTTACAAGGTAGTGACACGGGTATCTGTTTATGGGGGTATACTGGGTACCAAGCGTGGGAGAAGCTGTAGATCATCACTGATATTGGCACACTGGTGTGGTATGGATGGCCAAATCACAGACTGAGTCGGTGGAATTGACTTCTAGACCTGGACAGATTGACAAATTCATCCTGCACAATGCCATTTTAGATGGTAGACCACAAATGCGTCTATTAGCAATGTTGTTGGTAGAGTTAGATGAAACGTTTAGAAACATGTACAGCAAACCTGTTGATGTGTGGAGAAGTGATTATTTGATAGAGAGGGGGCTGCTTTGTTTATACCTGTGCAGAGAATAAAGTCCATGTTCGTTTATGCTCACCAGGTGATCAGAGGCAGGACTGTCTTGATAGTGTTCCCTCGTGATAGATACCTTGCATAATATCGCTTTGCGTTGTGAACACATGAACACAACATTACTGTTAGCCCGTTACACAGAGTATTTATTTGAAACCATTTGCAACAGTACTGCATGAAGCTGGTGCACATAGATACATGTCAGTGTGGAACCTTGCACATGTTTTGTATGAAGCAGACACACATGACATCAGGTGACGATTTTGTTCACCTGGTACATGACCTACAACCATTGTTACTGTGAAGACCAAGGTGAATATTGTGATAAACTGAACATGCAGAAAGTATCAAACTGGAGATTTTTTTGCTATTTTTTTTAGAATTAGTCCGGTAGCGTTTGTACATATGAAATATAGATCAGCCAAATCGTGTATGAAGAGAAAATAATAATATCATGTTTTCTGTGTAGGGTGCCCTGTTTTCGCTAACACATTTGATGCCAAACTGTTTGAATTGGCCAATATCGAGACAGTAGTGTATAATGGTGAAATATTACTTTCCAAGTGCAGGTGGTTGGTGGATGCCTGTTGGGCACAGAAACTTGATAGTGTGGTGTCAAGCACTGTAATTCCACTTGTCTTTATTGCACCAATATAACCGCCCTGTCTGTGTCTTGTGGGCTCTAAGTGTTTTATCGGGTGGATGACGGGTGTCTGGTTCCATGTTGGTTCAGAGATTTGCTTCTTTGAATCCACAAGAACGAAACTTGGCTGGGTGGTGCCTTGTCGGTTCATCGCAATATGACTGTTGAAATTATTGTCATTCACTCAATTACCCAAGCATAATATATTTATATAATAGTATCATGTGCATGGAAAGGTAGAAAATTTCACTGCTGATGTATTTTGGATATAAGTTTACTGAAACCAATCCTATACAATTATTGCGTGAAGTTGGTGCACACCGTTTTATATGAGGGAGGCACACATAATCATGTGAAGATTAGCACATGCAAGAATCATATTTATGTGTCAAGTTTTTGAACCTACAATATTGTAAGCATAAAGTTCAGAAATAGTGCTAAAATGCTTATTCTTGGTTTATCTGGCAAGTGCGTATGCCAAATAGAGACATTTTGATATGTTTGGGCGAATAATGCGATCAAATTTTATGTAGTCAGTACCTGTATATTGAGGATGAATGAACACAAAGAGTTTAATTAGTTAAATATATTTGATGGCAGAAGCAAGTGAAAATAAAAGTGTGTATCATTAGATTAGGCTAGCTAAACTGCACGGACACTCCTCAATATGATATATGTAAATTTCTATTTATTTCAAGTTATATGGACGCTGGTTAACTATGTCGATGACAACATACTAAGCAAACCCATTAAACGTCATGAATTAGAAGACGAAAAATCGGGGCAAGATGGAATATCGGCAGATCTTCAAGAGGGGGTTTATTGTATGGCATCCTATCCTGATGGGAAAATGTACTACTCGAAAATTGTTCGTAATTCCAGTGAGTATTCAAACTGTTTCTTCTTTAGGTCAATTCCAAAGCAACGTGTCGGCGAGTGGAATCGGAAAATTATATTCATCCATTTTTCTATGACTTATGAGTTTGGATACCAGCTGTAGACTAGCAAGCCCTGCTGTTTCTGTTTATATTGGAATTCAACTCATCCCACCATCTTGAAAATTCTACAATTAAATGACACCAGATTGATCAACAGATAGATATTGTGTTTTGTTGGGTGCCTAGTCATGTTGACATCAAAGGCAATACTAAAGCTGATAGATTGGCTAAGGCAGCTCTAGGTGAAGAATTTGATCCTGTTGGAATCCCATACAGCGATTTCAGACCATCTATCTGCGCTTATGTGAGAAAGCTGTTTCAAACTTTATGGGATACTATGGATAATAGCAAACTTCACGAGTTAAAAAAAACCGGTTGGTTACACTCATCTGAACAGTCATAAACATTTTGCCCAGGCCATGGTTAAACAATATAGATCGGCCATACACGACTTACCCACGAATATTTACTAAAACAGGAGCCGGTCCCAAGGTGTATTCCATGCCACGAAAATCTCACGGTGAAACATATTCTCATAGACTGCATAGATTTTAAGATTGTAATAGATACTTTTTACCGAGCAGCTACGCTGGAAGATCTTTTTAGCAGAGTTAAAGAAGACCGTATTTTAGATTATTTGAGAGATTGGTTTGTACAAATTTTAATGTTTGTACCTGTTTTAACACATTAGTTTACAGAGTTGTTGAATTGAATACTTAGAATTTTGTTTGATCGTCGCTATATAGCTGAAATATTGCTGAATGTGACGTTAAACCTTAATTCTCTGTCCCTGTTTATATTGTTTGTGATTCAAGAAAAAATTCCAGCTGAGCAAGTGGCCCATGCGATTATGGAAGAAAAAGTATCACAGTAGCTATTCAAGATCCTCATGGTACTCATATGAACAGTCACAATCAAAGCGTGACTGAGATACATCATTTTTTAGATGACGACTCTATAACGAATATTATTGATTAAGAATACTGATCTGCGATACGGATTTGATATTTTTGGAACATGTCTTGCCGGCATCATTGAAAACTGTTGACCGTTTCTCTCTTGCAGAAAACAAGCCTATGTTTATGTATACTATGATTGTCTTTTTGAATTTGGTGCTACTACTGTTATATGGAAAATGAAATATGAAATTATGGACGCGGATATTCTCTAATGGACGACGGCTGGATTATGAATGACGGACTAGACGCTTGTGATTCAAATGGTTTCACATACAATGTATCACGTTTTTTGCTTAGCACGAGCTAAAAATGTTCAAATATATTAGTTACAACATGTGGCACAGCATTTATGACTTTTCAATTCGGTATTGCAGGTGACAAGGGAACTATATTAAAGAGAGAGATGTGTTCTGTCAAGGGCAAAAATTAACAGTAAGTTCTAACTTCTGAGAGGATGAATATAAGCTGGAAATGTGACTGCAGGCTTTTTATCCCCTGTCTGATCCTGGTCTGGGGAGATAAAATTACTGTTTGTGTGTGTGCGTCACATTTTCGCATCAACATTGTAACTTGAAAACAATTTACTCCTAATTTTAACTGAATATATAATTAGGGAATTCAGCCTATTGAATTTGAGGTCACCAAGTCAAAACTAATGTCCCGAATTAGTTTAACTTTATGTACTTGTACAGGAGGCTCATTTCCTCTGAAATACAAACACTACATTACAGCCTATCAGTGTACAGCCATTCATCTTCACACTACAAACTATTTGTCATAAAATTTCATTTCCACCCATGCTTTAATACTGGGAAATAGTTTTTTAATCAGGATAATTTGCATATGTCCAAGTTTCAGTGTGGAAAGCATACAAGACTTCTTTACATGTCACATTCAGCTAAAAATGCACGAAACAATCTCCATTTACCATAAGCCAAGTAACAATGGTCACGAGTTCTTCACAAATCTCAGATATATTTGTATTGGTACATTGAATACCATCTATCTGCCGGTGTTATTTCAATTAGATTCTGGTATTAATTTCGTAAATATTGTCTTTATTTTTCAGCTACCGAATTAGACGCCGAAGAAGTAGATGTTGTAAGAACAAAAACATTGAACAAGGAAAAGAAAGGTAATGCATTTTGATAGATGCAATACCAATACTTGTACTGACTATACATGAGCAGGTCTTTCATCATTATTTGACAACTATGTGAAAAGTATTGTAGGCATTCAGATCGTAGGCAACTATTTGGAAAACATAATTATTGATCAAGCTCCCTATTTTCTTGATGGGCAAATCAACTACAATCAGCCAAAAATGACTTAATCATGTATATGAATCCATTTTCAGGTGAACAAGAAGAGGTTGGAAAAACTGAAAAACTGCCCGCAAAGAAAACAAAGAAAGGTAAGTACATTTGGATAGAGAGATAGATAGTTCATGCTGGGTGGTGCCACATGGCACTCAAATAACCCTTCACTCAGTTGTGTTCTCTAATGTCGTAACTATAGGGATCAATTTTTTCAATCAAATTTTAGACAGGTTTTGATTGAAATGCCCAGCACTCAGATTTCTCTGCGCAGAACCCTCGATGGATTACCAAGCAGGTATTTTCTGACCTAAAAAAACATCAAAACTTCGTCACGTGATTTCCACTAGGACTGATTCAGATCCACTCAGCAGACCCTTTCCCTTTGAGTTTTTATTCTTCCCTCTATGTGACCCAGCAAATGAATTCAGTGGAAGCTTGGAACAGCATCCAAGGTTTATTGCTTTGATGAGCTTTGTACCTTTGATGAACTGTGATGTAGTCTTTGTGCATCATGGCTTTGAAGTCCAAAACAAGTTGCACTTCCTTCCATCATTCCCATGTCCCACAAATATGACCTTTATACAGTCGATAAGATGTGTTTCACTGCTATATCTTCGCGACATGAAATACACCTAGGGACTGGCTTTTTTTAGTAAATGTTCGTGAGTTAATCGTGTATGGCCGATTCTACATGTATTATGATGAATTTTATAATTAGCATTTTGTGTTCAATGGAGAGAGAGAGAATTAAGGTTTAACGTCGCATTCAGCACTATTTCAGCTATATAGCGACGATCAACAAAATTCTAAGTAATCAATTCAAAACTCGGTAAACTAATGCGTTAAAACATGTACAAACATTAAAATTTGTACAACAAACCAATCTTTCTCAAATAATTTAGAATACAATCCTCTTTCACACTGCTAAAAAGATCTTCCAGCGTAGCTGCTCGATAAAAAGTATCTCTTACAATCTTAAAATCTATGCAGTCTATGAGAATATGTTTCACCGTGAGATCTTCATGGCAAGGTATACACCTTGGAATCGGCTCCTGTTTCAGTAAATATTCATGAGTTAACCGTGTGAGACCGATCCTACATCGTCTGATCATGGCTTGGTCGAAACGCTTATGACTGTTCAGATGAGTATAACATCCGTTTTTTTGAACTCGTGAATTTGTTATTTTCCATAGTATCCCATAAAGATTGAAACAGCTTTCTGACATAAGCGCAGATAGATGGTCTGAAATCGCTGTATGGGATTCCGACGGTATCAACTTCTTCATCTAGAGCTGCCTTAGCCAATCTATCAGCTTCAGTGTTGCCTTTGATGTCAACGTGACTAGGCACCCAACAAAACACATTATTATATAATCTATAAATATGGATGATATGATTGGTTCATAGCTGTACACGTGATATGTGATATTTTCTTATGTCGCATGGCTTGTCCATGCGATATAAGTTTTGGGGGCACCGCCCATTAGCCATATATGGAGACATGACGTCATGCTGAATTTCAGCCAATCCAAAATGCATAAACCATTCACTGTGGAGAGCGGACATGTCGTCTTCCTGTAAGATGTCAACAACGAGCGACTCTTCCGGTGAAAACAAACGTTTTGGCGATCTAACAGAAACAGAAATGAAAAAACTTTTGAGGGAGAAAGATTCCCGAAACACTCAAAGGGCGACCGAAACAGCTGTCAGAGTTTTGAGGGCCTATCTTCTGGAGAAAAATCTCTCGGCGGCATTTGAAGACCTGGACCCGGTTCGCCTCGATCAACTTCTGGCAAAATTTTACACCGAAGCTCGAACGGAAAAGGGAAACTTGTACAAGAAGACGAGTCTGTTTTCGCTTAGGCATGGACTCAACCGACATCTACAATCCACAGACCCATCAGTTGACCTCATCAACGGCAAGGATTTCCGTGCGTCACAGCTGTCATTCAAGGCCATGTGTAAAGAGCTGAAGCGAGAAGGAATGGGTGGAATTGATCACCATCCCCCGGTCGACAAGGCTGACCTAGAAAAACTTTACCGGTCGTTCGATCTGTCTGATCCCCAGTCGCTGCAGGCTAAAGTCTTCGTTGATATCGTGCTATATTTGGCCAGGCGTGGCAGAGAAAATCTACGAGAGTTAAAGATATCTGACTTCTCCTGCACCTCAGACCCAAACGGCACTATGTATATTTACATGGACAAGGACGAACTGACCAAGAACCATCAGAGTGACCCCAACACTGCAAAGGGCAGAATGTAGGAGATCAAAGGTAAATCCTAAATAAATTAAATCAGTCCTCGAAATATAGCTGAAATATTGGTAAACGCTACGTTAAACTTATAACTCTCTCTCTATCTCTGTCTTATTTATTTCAAAACTTATAACTATCTGTACGTACATGTATGACCAATGGATAAACCACATACTCCAACAACATAATTTTGTTCACCGGTATTTACAATATATAGAAGAAAAACAGTTTTTTAAAACAACTGTTGAACATACATGTATTCATTTTATTGTATGTTCAATTTACTCTTGATCATGTCATGATTAATGCAAATAATTTTAAAATATTAATGTATTATCTACAGTTGTTAGTTGTCCGTTCAATCTTAGTATGAGACCAGGTATCTTGTATCATATATTGTCTTTTTCTCACCATCCATCCAATCATTCTAAATGCTGGTATTTCATTTTAATTTCAGATAATGACCTCTGTCCAGTGAGGTCATTCGTGAAGTACAAGAGGATGTTGTGTCACAGGTGTCCATATCTCTTTCAAAGAGTACGCGAGGAGCCAACTGAAGACGGCTGTTACTTTGAATGTTCACCGATGGGACATAACAAGCTTGGTAGAATGATGTCGGTTCTCAGCGTTAACGCCAAGCTATCACAAGTTTATACCAATCATAGTCTGCGCGCTACGGCGGTTCACATCCTCGATGTCGCCCAGTTCCCGAGCCGACACATCATGGCCGTGACTGGACACAAGTCCGAAACAAGCCTGAAGACCTACACTGGATACACAGATGACAGCACCAAGAGGCGAATGTCGAATACTATAAGTGACATAACTGTAGGTACTGGTAACGTTAAGAAGGAAGTGCAAAATGTCACAACCGCGGAAGAAGATCCTGACATCAACTTGGATACAGTCAACAGCTGTGATCTCATTCCATTGTCCGATTCGCAGGTGGACAATTTGCTGAGTGAATTCGATGCTGACAACGATTTCGACGATGTGATACGAGCAATGCCCAATACGTCTCGTCCAACCAGTGTGGGCAATACGGTATCAACCAATTATCACCTCAGTGTTCCTCAGCAGCAGAGCTCTCGTCTGTGGCCAGCACCCATTATTACAGGAAATAATGCAAATGTTACCATAAATTACCAAATCTTTCAGAAGTAGGCTCTCGAAGGTCCTATGTTGAGATATGTGATGTTGCAGATACTTTTTACAGTATTTTCTACAGTTGTTATTCATTTCATTGTGAAGTTTCATGTACTCTGGGCAAACCAACTGTGATATTTCCCATGTGAAAATTGGAAACTAACTATCCTAAGGGCAGAAGGAGACGGACGCTGACTGGAACAATGTGTTTAACACAGCCTTCATTTATGTGTTTCAGCAGTACAGTTTTTCTCAAATACATTAGTGATTTACAAAATTGGAGTTTCTCAGAATATTTATTGGAATACTACCCACATGTCTCTGGATTTCCATTGCGTATGATAGGAAGAGTAACATTTCCTACGTGTACATGTGTTTCATATCATGTTCAAATAAATATATCATTCATCTCACACTTTATCATTGTTTCTGCAGTTAATATTGGTGAATGTAATTATTCAGTCAATTTATCATTGACATATAAGCTTAGATTAGTAATGATTTCCTAATTAATCGTCGATGTCAAAATATCGCATATCACGTGTACAGCTATGAACCAATCAAATCATCGATATTTATAAATAATATAATAAAATAATTATTGACTGGTGATGTGGTGGACACGACATAATATTGACCTCAGTCGATATTGGTTTTCCCTGGTCAATATTATGTCGTGTCCACCACATCACCAGTCAATAATTGTATAATATCTATCTGTTGATCAAATCTGGTGTCATATAATTGTAGAATTTTCAAGATGGTGGGATGAGTTGAATTTCCACTTTTAATTGCATGATAGTGAATCTGAGAATATGACATATCTATTTTCCTTCTAGCTTCTAGTGGATCCAATACTTTCTAAAGCTGATAATAGAGCTTTTGCTTCTGCAGTAAATATGGAACTTTTACCTGGCAGTCGATACGTTTTAGTTTTGGAACTAAAGATAGTAGCACATGCTACTCTCTCACCATCTTTAGAACCATCTGTATAAATAGCCTGATGTGATCTGTATTTCTCTCTCAGTAGACCAAATTCTTGTGTATACACGAGCTGGCTCGTGTCTGCCTTTTTATATTTAGTCAGTGAAATATCTACTTCTGGCGTGGCTAACTGCCATGGTGGAGTTGACAAGAGCTCGTTAGGTAAAATTTGACTAACTTTAATACCAGCTGCTACAAGGTGTGGTTTCATACGGATTCCAAGAGGTGGAATGATCGAGTATTTTTGTGAATATAAATCTGCGTACTGAGGGTTGAAAACACAGTTATATGCAGGATTTGAGTGGTACGAATGCAGTTTTGTGATATATTGCAGCGGTAATTTAATTCTCCGAAGTTCTAAAGGAAATTCACCCGCTTCGACATACAACCTTTCTTTGGGTGATGTTCTGAACGCACCGAGGCAAAGCCTTAGTCCTTGATGGAGAATAGGATCTAGCTTTGCCAAGTTTGACTTGCTTGCACCATTGTAAACAATAGAACCATAATCGAGTTTGGAACGAACAAGTGATCGATATAAATGAAGGAGAGTTTGCTGATCTCTCCCCCCCCCCACTTATAGCTGGCAACTACTTTCAACAAATCTAGAGCTTTCGTGCATTTGGCTTTTAAGCAATTTATATGTGATTTGAATGTTAGTCGTTGATCAAACAATATGCCTAGAAATTTGACCTCTTTTACCACTTTGATTTCAGTTCCGTCTAATTTTAGTTCTAGATCTTTGTGCTGGAAATATTTTCTGCAAAAGTGTATACAATTTGTCTTAGCTCTGGAGAATTTGAAGCCATTTTCCAAACACCATTTCTGAATTCCGTTTAGACAAAGTTGTAATGTTCTCTCAATGTTGTGTATACTTTTCCCACTACACGATATATTGAAATCGTCTACAAAAAGTGAGCCATCAATTGATTTATTCAGAACTGCAGCCAAGCTGTTGATCTTGATACTAAACAGAGTAGTAGACAAAATACTGCCCTGTGGGACACCCTGGTCTTGATCAAAATGATCAGACATAGTTGTACCCAAACGAATTTGGAATTGTCTATCATTCAAAAAGTTGGAAATAAAAACGGGTAAACGACCTTTTAATCCCATCTTTTGAAGATCTTTAAGAATCCCGTATTTCCATGTAGTATCGTAGGCTTTTTCTAAATCAAAAAAGATAGAAACCACATGTTCGTTCTTGGCGAAAGCATTCTTAACATACGAATCTAATCTGACTAAATGATCAATGGTACTTCTATTTTTACGGAAACCAGCTTGAATATTAGTAAGTTTCTTTTCAGTTGCTAGGTACCAAACAAGGCGATCATTTGTCATGCGTTCCATTGTTTTGCAGACACAGCTAGTCAGTGAAATCAGACGATAATTACCAGGGTCTGTATGGCCACGACCAGGCTTTGGTACTGGTATAACTATGGCATTGTGCCATGACGGAGGAAATTCTTCTCTATACCGAAGTCTATTGAATATGCGTAATAGGATTGCTAGAGATGATTTTTCAAAAGCTGATAATGAATATTATAAGGGCCTGCAGCAGAATCATGAGCTTTCGTGAGAGAAGCATGGAGTTCTTCAATTGTAAACGAAGCGTTATAGCCTTCATGGTTACCGGAGGTGAATTTAATTTCATTTCTTTTCTCTTTTTTGGAAACTTTGAAATTTAGGTACATAATTTTCTGATGAGTTTTTGGCAATTGTTTCCCCTAATTTATTTGCAATTTCTATCAGTAATCACCTGATTTCCATCGTTGAGATGATGAACGCTGGACTTGGAGCTTTTACCTTTTGTTCTATGGACCATATTCCAAACTTTTGTTATAGGAGTATGAGTATTTATCTTAGAAACATAATTTCTTCAAGAATCATGTTTATTCTGTATCATGGTTCTACGAGCTCTAGCTCTTGTAACTCTGAGATCTTTCAAATTTTCAGGATAAGGATGTCGGCGGAAATATCGTTCAGCCTTCTTCCTACATTTTCTTGCTTCTTTACAGTCATCATTAAACCAAGGTTTCTTAATATGTGCAACTCCTGAAGAGGTGGGAATGATTTGGTTGGCAATTTCTATCAACATATCTGAGAATAGCTGTATAGGAGATGAAACATCAGCGAAGATTGTAGTTTTTGTGAACAAAGCTTTTCAAACTCGGGCCAGTTTACTTTCTTGAAATTAAACCTTGTGAAATGAGGGTCATCAGCTGAATGAACAGCTGGGAAAGTGTTAGAGAGACAGCTGCCCAATAGGCGCAAATATCTAGCAGATTTAAAGAAAGGTAAAAGAACCAGAAAACATCCACATTCTGATACAGCCAGTATCACAAGTGCGTTGTTGAAAGATGGCCCTACCCGAACTCCCCAGAAAGAATTAACACCACATGTACAGAAGGCTCCAGTGAAAAAGGCACTCCAGCAAAAGGTAGAGGGCGGAGTTAAAATGATCCAGGCAATATACAGTAAAAGCCGAAAGTATCTAGAGTTATCAATTCAAGAAGGACAAGAAATATTCATTTTTTCGAAATGCTCACAAAAACTGGTCGCCGAATCGTCTTGGACAACACAGCAGGCGAATTTGCAGAAATACTGCTGTGTAAGAAGTATAATGCTACAGCAACTTTAGGTGTGGAAGATTCAGCTGAGCTTCCAAAATCTATTTGTCAGCAGGGTAAACAACCCATTTATTTATTCCTGGAATTGAAACCTGTTGATAAATTCAAGTGGAGAAGCAAACGGTTATCATCTAGAGATACCTTAGAGAACAGTGTTGGCACCTTAGAGAAGAGAAATGCGAATGTGACTCATGATATGGCTACAGTGCAGAAAAATATTACAGAGCCAGTCAGCAATGTCAAGATTGTGTTGAACGAGTGGTCCAACGTCCAACGACCACTTAGTGATCTAGGAATATTTGACAACAAAAACAGTGTGACGAACTGCAAAAAAAAACGCGTTTTATCAATACGCGATTCACAGGTGGAGATACGTTCAAAACTAGAAAAAGCTATGCTATTCATACATTTGAAGGACACTGATAAATCCACATCAACCATACTGGATTATGTGTATTTTTGATAACACAATGGTGTTTGATACCTCATCACAATAGTAAACAACATGTCAAAGCAAGATTTGTGGGAACATCTAATATCTGGTGTGAACAGCCAGTTAAAAACACTAAATATTGTCCATGTTAGCCGTAATGACCAGCTGATAGTTATGCCCCCACTGTAAATAGATGGGGGAAGCATATAGCGATTGTTTTGTCCGTCCGTCCGTCGGAGATATGGAGTTATCTGCTCTTGCCCATATTTTTTTGTCCGCCTGATTTCTCGATTTGCTTCAACGACAAAATTTGGTATGTGGTATCATGCATTTGTATACGTCGGCCACTCATAATTGAGATCTTGCTGGCAACCAGGAAAATTGGAGGGGGTGGGGGGCATACAGTCAGCAATATCGGATTACTACGCTTCTAGCTGATTTTATGTCTCTCCTCTATAGAAAATGATGCATTTTGTGATTGTAATTGGATCACAAATTTCGTGAACGGAGTTCCAATTTTCGTTTGTTTGTTTGTCTGTCTCGTCCACCCATTTAGGGCCGTCCCCTTGTTCATATTTCTCGTCATTTCAATATTGGTTCGATTCAATACATACATTGCTGAAAATGACTTCCTATGCAATTTTGAGTAGACTTTCCTGAAGTTGTTTAGAGTTTTCTGCCATAATGTCTATATTTCTTGTCGGACTGCTCGCTCAAATACAGATCTCAGAAATTGTGTCGTATGTACATGACACATCAGATAATTTACAATATGACTTACCAATGAAATTGCTGGAAATGTGACGGGTTATTTTCTGTAATATCGACTTCCAGTTAATATGAAAAGGGGCCGTATCCATACACTGTCTTTATTATGAAAAGGAGCGGTGCCCCAACAGTTTGCAAACATAACACGACACACTGGCTGGCCGCGGATGGAGATTTGTTTTATATTTTCCCTTATATGTGTTGTAATTAAGTCCGTTATACCACTTGATCGTTACATATTTTATATCACATTTGATGTATCTAGCTGCAACGGTTCGACTTCTAGAAAGAGAGAGAGAGAGAATTAAGGTTTAACGTCGCGTTCAGCAATATTTCAGCTAAAAAGCGACGATCAAATAAAATCCTAAGTACTCAAGCCAATAACTTAGTAATCAAATATCAAAACACACACACATTACAACTTATGCAACAAGCCGATTTCTCTCAACCCAAAACACAGTCCTCCCTCGCCCGACTAAAAAGATCTTCCAAAGTAATCACTCGATAAAAAGAATCTCTTACAATCTAGGCAGTCGATAAGAATATGTTTCACTGTGAGGTCTTCGTGGCATGGAATACACCTTAGGACTGGTTCTTTTTTGGTAAATGTTCGTGGGTTAATCGCGTATGGCCGATTCTACATGATCGCATGATCATGGCTTGATCGAAACGTTTCTGTCTGTTCAGATGAGTATAGCCTACAATTTCTTTGAACTCGTGAATTTTGTTATTATTCACAGCATCCCATAAAGATGAAACAGCCCTCTCACATAAGTACAGATAGAGGGTCTGAAATCGCTATATGGGATCCCAACAGGATCAATCTCATCATCTGGGGCTGCCTTAGCCAATCTATCAGCCTCAGTATTGCCTTTAATGCCAACGACTTTTTGGGCCTATTGTCGTTCTCAAAATTGTTATTATATGCATTGATCCGTGCTCATTACATAAAGTATATATGAGAGAGATAGCGAGAGAATTAAGGTTTAACGTCGCGTTCAGCAATATTAGTATATGAGAGAGAGATAACCAAACGCGACACAAGCGTTGAGATATATCCATCAGAAATTTTGTGAATTTACAGGAATCTCGGTCCCAACTGAGAAATAAATTGTAAAAAAATACTATTCAGATATATGAACTATCCCGTGGCTGTTAAATCCTCAATATTAAAGCTGAATGTGAAGTTCACTATTTTTTAATGGGTTTCGGATTTTTTTTTTATTATAGTTTCCCTGTTTCATTAATACAAATTGTTCCGTCGGTCAAATTACAGTACAGGATAGAAATAACTTCACCTTGAACACGATTCCTCTGGGCAAATCACGGTCAAAACAATGTCGAGCATAGAACAGGCGCATGGCGTGACTGCAAATGATGTCGGATTGAGGTAAAACGCTGTTGGGAAAAACCCTCTTGTGAATTTTCAAACACAACAAATTTGGAAGAGACGGTGAGACAGTAAGTAATGTGTCTATTAAATTAGCATGGTAATCACGGAAGTGTTTTTCAGGGCAGAGATGCATGCTGAATCCTCCCTTAGTTGGGCAGCACCCATTCCTATGACCGTAACTTTAACATATGTTACACCCTACCCCTCCCTGTGTACATGTACCTGTCACAAGTATATGATTGACTTGTATTTGAAGCAAATGCATTTTATTCAGTTTATACAGGAGACAGCCTCAGTTAATTTGATGAAAGCCCATGTGTCAGGAGTGATCAATCATGGCCCTCATCTGAAAACTGTGTTCACAAACTAATGTCAAATTCGGCATTGAATTTACTGGCATCGGGTATATTATCTAGCATTATTACAGATATGAATGCATATGGACACTGGACAAAATCAGTACTTGACAAAATAACAATGGGACAAAATGGCAATTTTCCCCATTACGGCTACTCCATCCTCAGTTTTACAGGTGTAAGCCATCTTATCGGAGCACAACAGACACAAAGACAAAGTGTTGCCCCAAAATTGTAAAATTAGTGGGACCTTTTGTTGAAGGAATCACAAAATTCTCTCTGTAGTTTAGTATCAAATTAGTACTTCTATATTATATATGTCAAAGATAACAAAAAAATTATCATAGCTGAAACAGGTTTTCTTCTGCAAATAAATTCTCTTTAGCAGGACTTGCATGAACAAGAGCCAATATTGACTTCAATATATTCCTGCACAACACCATCATCTCGCCTAAGGCATAACGTCCTGTATCGGACAAAATGTCCTGATTTTCGGGTCACAGTGAACTTGACCCCAGTTTTGGTGAATATCACATAGTCTATGACTAATGTATTGAAGGACACACATGATTGCAATTTTTGCTGATTGCCCTATTTTGGGTTCACCTTGACCACCGGGTAAACGTTTGATATTCACTGCAGAAGTAAAAGCTATATTGTCAGCTTTGGAAGGTATTGGGTACACTAAAAGGACAGAAATGTCATATTCTCAGATTCGCTACCATGCCTTCTAGCGATTAAAAGCGGGACTTACACTCATCCCACCATCTTGAGTATTCTACAATAATATGACTTAGATTTGATCAACAGATTGATATTGTATTGTTGGTTGCCTAGTCACGTTGGCATCAACGGCAATACTGAGGCTGATAAAATGACTAAGGCAGCTCTGGATAAAGAGTTTGATCCTGTTGGAATCCCATACAGCGATTCCAGAGGAAGCTGTTTCAATCTTTATGGGATACTATGGATAATAACAAACTTCACGAGTTCAAAAAATTTGTTGGTTATACTCATCTGAACAGCCAGAAACGTTTCGATCAGAGCATGACTAGACGATGTAGGATGAGCCATACAAGATTAATTCATGAATATTTGCTAAAAAAAAGCCGGTCTCAAGGTGTCCCAGGTAATACTGAGGCTGATAGAATGGCTAAGGCGGCCATAGATAATGAGGTCGATCCTGTTGGAATAGCGATTTCAGACCTCCTATCTGTACTTATGTGAGAAAGCTGTTTCAATCTTTATGGGATGCTGTAAATAATTACAAGCGTCTGGTCCGTCATTCATAATTCAGCCGTCGTCCATTAAATCCAAAAACCTATTCAATATTCCATATAACAGTATTAGCAGAAAGACAACCATAGTATACATACACATAAGCTAGTTTCCTGCAAGAGAGAAGCAGTCGACAGTTTTGAACGATGCCGGAAAGACATCATGATGTTCCAAAAATATCGAATCCGTAAAGCTGTTCAGTATTCTTAATCCATAATATTCGTTATAAAGTTGTGATCTAGAGAATGTTGTATCTCAGTCACGCTTTAATTCTGCCTGTTCATATGAGCACCATAGAAGTTCATAGGTTCATACGGTCCCTAGCACCTGGTTACGCGGGATTAGACGCAAGTTACGAAATGTAACACCATAGATCTTGCACGCTACGCTCGTAGTTTGCTATCAGCATGCGATATGTATCGCCAAATTTGAGAAACTTTGAGAGGAGGCGCTTGGTGGTATAGCCCTGTTTTATAAGTTTCTGATTAACTAACTTAATAAGTTCACAAAACTGTAGGCTATACTCATCTGAACAGTCAGAAACGTTTCGATCGAGCCATGATCAGGCAATGTAAAATTCACCATACACGATTAACTCACGAACATTTACCTCAAAAAGCCAGTCCCAAGGTGTATTCCATGCAACGAATATCTCACAGTGAAATTATTATCGACTGTATAGATTTTATGATTGTAAGAGATTCTTTTTATCGAGCAGCTACTTTAGAAGATCTTTTTAGACGGGTGAAAGAAGACTGCATCTTAGGTTATTTGAGAGAAATCGGTTTGTTGCATCAGTTTTATCGTGTGTATGTCTTGATGTCTTGCCGGCATCATTGAAAACTGTTGACCGCTTCTCTCTTGCAGGAAACAAGCCTATGTTTTTGTATACTATGATTGTCTTTTTGAATTTGGTGCTAATACTGTTATATGGAGAATGGAATAGGTCTTTGGATTATGGACGCGGATATTCTCTAATGGACGACGGCTGGATTATGAATGACGGACTAGACGCTTGTAATTTTCCCCATGATGTATTCACTCGGATCTCTAAAACAATTGAAGTTTTCAATGATTTCTTGATTTTTAGGCCATAGTAGAATTTCACCTGACCTCAACAGGCAAACTTCGCACATGTGTAATACATACTTATGCCTTAAGCAAAATTGTATGGGCTAAATTAAAATCAAGCAACCTTCTTATGTAATTCACATTATTTATATATCAATGATTTGCATTTTTGGTAAGGGGTAACCCGATGCAACCGGTCCTATACATTCAAGCAGACAACTGTTTCAGGAAAAACAAAATAATTATTTATTGGCATTCGTGGAGCTGCTTTTGAGAAATAAGATCTAAACATGCTCGAATGTACAAAATTGTATTCAGAATTCAGACACTTTTCAGGCTAAATCGGCCTTCAGTAACGAGTATCACTCTCATGTACATTTATTTACTGTCATTTTCCTGTTACAATATTTTTTTAGCAAGAAAATGTCTTTTCAAAACCTTAACCGCCTTTTTTTCGATATCGGTCTCCGATGGCATGCACATTGAGGCATGACACGGTCGCAGTCTTACCTGCAGATATCTGGGTAATTTAATTTAATTTTCATCTATGTTACAATGTGGGTTGATGTTTAAAATCAGTGATACAATGTATTTATCAAATGATCCTACTACATGAATTTGAAGAAAGGATCAATATACACTGCATCTGGTCAACTGGTATTGACATCTTTTCTCTACAGTAAGCTCATATGTATGTGACAAATTAATTCTGAAACTCTGAAAATATGTTAATGATAATTGTTATAGACTGAATCAAAATCACTAAACTGATTTCCCTGGTCCCACAGTTGTTGAAGTTCATTAAGTGCATTTGGCTTAATCTTTATATCTAGCCAAAATGGAATCAGTTCAATGCGTACATTATGTGCCAAAAAATCTACACTAGCAATTTATTCGCTGTTTTTTTTATATAAATTTTATTTCTAGATTCTTTCCTATGTGTGGGTCACACCCATGAGGATATAAATTCTTCAGTAAGAAAGCTGATAAACTGCGATATCAACAAGCATGGACTCTCCCTGAACTAATCCAGCTTATGAAACTTGCACAAGAGCTGAGAGCGTGCTACAGTACATCCGACTGGTTTGAGAAGCACATTGTCGGTGTAAAACAGCACTCAAAAACTGGCATGTTCAGGTTCCGGTTTGACAAAAAAGTGTCCACCAAAGTCAACATGTATTATAGGAAAACTTCTGATAAACGGTTTCGAGTTATCAGCAGAGAGTATTCAAGACAAAACCGAATGGAGAGACAAGTTTGTCAGTGGGTTGTCCACAAATTCGCCAGAAACCTTGGAAGCCAACAAGAAATATGGAAGGGTTTCCTGGAGGACAGCAATGCTACGAATTGATGAGAGCCATTCATTTGAAAACTAAAAGAATGGGAGGCAAACGGTTCCAAGAGAAAAGATTATGCCATGTTTGGAGCGGCTTGGAACTTGGATAAGATACCAGAGAGAGAGAGAGAGAATTAAGGTTTAATATTTCAGCTACATAGCGACGATCAAACAAAATTCTAAGTATTCAAGTTAATAACTCCATAAACTAATAAATTAAAACAGGAACATACATTAAAATTTATACAAAAAAAAAGATCTCTCAAATAATCTAAAATACAATCTTCTTTTACTCGATTAAAAAGATCTTCCAACGTAGCTGCTCGATAAAAAGTATCCCTTACATCTTAAAATCTATATAGTCGATAAGAATGAATACGTCTCACCGTGAGATCTTCGTGGCATGGAATACACCTTGGGACCAGTTCTTTTTTTAGTAAATAAGTTAATCGTGTATGGCCGATTCTACATCGTCTAATCATGGCCTGATCGAAACGTTTTTGGCTGTTTAAATGAGTATAACCAAGAGGTTTTTTTTAACTCGTGAAGTTTGTCATTATCTATAGCATCCATAAAGCATGAAAAAACTTTCTCACATCAGCACATATAGATGATCTCAAATCGCTGTATGAGATTCCAACAGGATCAACCTCATTATCTAGGGCTGCCTTAGCCATTTTATCAGCTTCAGTATTACCTTTGATGTCAACGTGACTAGGCACCCAACAAAACACAATATCCATCTGTTGATCAAATCTAGTCATATAATTGTAGAATATTCAAGATGGTGGGATGAGTTGAAGTTCCACTTTTAATCGCTTGAAGGCATGACAGTGAATCTGAGAATATGACCCATTTTTTTTCTTTAAGTGGACCAAATACCTTCTCTGAATGTGAAAAAAAATAAGCTCATACTATTGACCTCAATGCTGTATTGGAACAATCCTCAAATCCATATATGGTGGATTTCATGAAAAACCTAAGTGTTAAAATAGCACTAACACATGTTTTGTGATATTAATTTAGGAGAATTTTAGGCTGTGGCCAAAAAACTCTAGTATTCAATTCAACAACTCAGTAAATCAATGCGTTAAAACCGGTCCAAACTTGAAAATTTGTACAACAAACCAATCTCTCTCAAATAATCTAAAATACAATCCTCTTTTACTCGGCTAAAAAGATCTTCCAGTGTAGTTGCTCGATAAAAAGTATCTCTTACAATCTTAAAATCTATGCAGTCTATTAGAATATGTTTCACCGCGAGATCTTCATGACATGGAATACACATTGGGACCGGCTCCTGTTTTAGTAAATATTCGTGGGTTAATCGTGTATGACCGATCCTACAACCCCATTATATAGTGTCATTTTGAATATGTTTTATTCTTAACACCTAATCCAGAACAATGTGATCTACATGTATATCAAACTAATATCACACATGCATATGGTCACAGATCAGAAGCCATTTCATTGTCATCAAGCCAAAGTTTCTGCTTGTTATCACCAGGCCCGCGGAGCGACTTTTAAAGTGGCGGGTATCTTCAGGAGCTGGTTTATCACGCGAGATCACTGGAAATCACCATACTGCAGAACCTTCCAGTCTGCCTGTAGATGAACGCAACTGGAGCACTTTGTTATGTACAATTACCAGTCACCAGATCAGCATGGTGAATTTCACAGCGGAACAAAGTCCTACATTGTACTTTCTGATCAGTATAGAACATTCCATACATGTATAAGCATAAATAATCTAGTGTAGTCTGCTGCATAGCATTCCCCATTTAGAACACCAAATTTATTATGTAGGCCTTACATTCCGGTCAAACAATTCGTGTTTCTGGGGACTCCCAATAACCGTGAAACCTGATGTTTACCGTTCTTTTTATCCCATCACGTGCATCCATGCCAACTTAATGAGTATGTACCTATTCAGTCTGAACATGCGGGATTTTACTTCGCTTATTCCCACAATGCAGCGCAATGATGTCATCAGGATCAAGAAACATGTATTTCTTTTCAGGTTACCATGCAGTAGAAATGAAAACTTTTGAGAGAACCTTCTTGGGAGTTCTCCTCGAGAAGCAGATTTTCAACATCTTGAAGGCTGAATTCCTGAAGTACTCGAACAATACCTTCGCCATGCCGGCAGTCAATATTCAAGATACAAGCCCAGAATGTTTTAGTATCTCGAATTTAGCAAACTACAAACAATTGGGGACAATCATTCAAGAATGACTGTTCAGGAATCCTGTCCAGCCCAACGATTTCAGAGGAGATGAAAGCTAAATCTGAAAAGCGGATGACTTGTTTTCTGTGGCTTAGCTCCGAGTGAAGCAAAGTGCATTGGCCGGGAACATAATCTAATGCACGAAGTTGTGACCAGCTTCCGTGCCTCACTATTTTTCATGGGTGGAATAAAAGATCCACACAGATGACCCACCGACTGACCCAGCCACACTTCTTTCATGGAAAGCTGACCTAGACAACGAGAAAGAGAATTAAGGTTTAATGTTGCGTTCAGCAATTTTTCAGCTATATAGCGAAGATCAAACAAAATTCTAAGTAATCAAGTCAATAACTTGGAATCCAACACATTAAAAGATACACACATTCAAACTTATACAAGACACCGATTTCTCTCAAATAGGAGAGAGAATTAAGGTTTAACGTCGCATTCAGCAATATTTCAGCTATATAGCGACGATAAAACAAACTTCTAAGTACTCAATTCAACAACTAATGCGTTAAAACAGGTACAAACATTAAAATTTGTACAACAAACCAATCTCTCTGAAATAATCTAAACTACTCTGCTAAAAAGATCCTCCAGCGTAGCTGCTCGATAAAAAAGTATCTCTTACAATCTTATAATCTAGGCAGTCTACGAGAATATGTTTCACCGTGATATCTGCATGGCATGGAATACACCTTGGGACCGGCTCTTGTTTTAGTAAATATTCGTGAGTTAATCGTGTATGACCGATCCTACATCGTCTAATCATGGCCTGATCGAAACGTTTCTGACTGTTCAGATGAGTATAACCAACAGTTTTTTTGAACTCGTGAAGTTTGTTATTATCCATAGTATCCCATAAAGATTGAAACAGTTTTCTTACATAAGCGCAGATAGATGGTCTGAAATCGCTGTATGGGATTCCAACAGGATCAACCTCTTCATCTAGAGCTGCCTTAGCCATTTTATCAGCTTTAGTATTGCCTTTGATGTCAACGTGACTAGGCAGCCAACAAAACACAATATCTGTCTGTTAATCAAATCTAGTGTCATGTAATTGTAGAATTTTCAAGATGGTGGGATGAGCTGAATTTCCACTTTTAATCGCTTGAAGGCATGATATTGAAGCTGAGAATATGTCATATCTGTGCCTTCTAGTGGACCCAATACCTTCTGAAGCTGATAATAGAGCTTTTGCCTCTGCAGTGAATATGGAACTTTTACCTGGTACGAAAGGTTTTAGTTTAGAACAAAATAGTAGCACATGCTACTCTCTCACCATGTTTAGAACCATCTGTATAAATAGCCTGGTGAGCTGGCTCGTGTCTGCCTTTTTATATTTGGTCAGTGAAATATGTACTTCTCTACTTCTCAGGGCAACTTTAAACAAATTCTCCATCAACTTCGGAAGAAAGATACGGAGTTCTTGGCTTGAAATGCCACAAGCCGAGGTGCGTCGGCGGAAACGGGCAAGTGATATTTTTTCTTGAACGAAGTCGGCAACTGACAGTCAAACTCTATACCATTTCGTCGCTAGAAAATCTCAGTTTGCCGATTTTGTTTTATTATTAATACATTATTATTAACACGTTTTATTATTAATTATTAAATAGGGCGTTGGAATAAACCCCGAAGATTCAAGCAAACTTATCAAATTGTGAGGTCAAATTTTTCGTTTTTCGACAAATCACGTGTTCTAAGGTCTCTTCTCGTTTCTTGTTTCAAACAGCTCAAATCAGAGGGATTGAACGTTGTGCTCAAATTAGGATGTGCCCAAATTAGAGAGCGAAAAAAAAAGTTTGATTATCAATGGAAAAAAATATTTAAAAAATGTTATGTTGATTCCTCAATCAATAAGTGTGATATTTGATTCAAAAGCCTACCTATTTTGCCAGAATTCGTGGAATTGGAGTATTTTCGCTAATTTTGGCACGTTTCCTTGCCTAAAGAAATTTTACTGTGCTGAATAGATGGATAATCGGTACTATACTTGAGCAACATTCCACATGGGGCAGGGGCACTGGACATCAGAATAAAATTTATTTCCCAAACAAAAAAATTGTTGACCCTACCTACTCAAATTATTCATAGCCTTAATCCGGAAACAGACATATATTTTTTTTGGTTACAGTTATCACTTCCTAATCAATAAATTTATTGAAAATGTTCAGAGAAATGCTATTTAAATTCCATGCTCTTGCGGCAGGAAATGTAGCTTGATTATAATTTTTCTGCGCTGTGTTGACAATCGCTCTGACACCCCACCCCCTATGTTCCTTCAGTCTGTCCTTGTTCCATTTGCAACATCGAGAATTTTCGCAAGAAAATTACTGGAGCCATGAATATTTCAAATTCGCGTTTTCCCTTCATAAACAAATTATACCTCAGAAAAGGACCAGCCCACCTAGCCAGCTTAAAAAAAAGGCGTCATAATATGAACAGCAACGGTAATCAGTTCAGTTTAAATTGCCCTTTTCCCCAATATTTCTTGGCTTTTTGTGGTGTACGAGTGGAAAGAATAAATGCGAGATGAGTACGTACTTATCGATCCTATACCAAAACATGTTGGTTTCTGAGGATATTTTCAGTTTCATGACCATGTGTTTCTGCGGACAATGCCCCTCCATGATTTTCTCCCGACCGACATACAAACCAGACTATTTAGTCTGCCACTCTTGACAGCATGTCCAACGATGACAGGGTATTATTTTGGCATATACGTGTGAGGAACAAAGCCCAGATGTATTACATACCAATTACAAAATAGGATGGGGTTTTCGAAGTCCACGAGTTTTAGTTTGGATTTGTAATACTTCTCCCAGTACCATTTTTCGTTTTCAATAAACGTTGTCATGTAATAGCTAAAATTGGTATGCAGTTTTCTATTTTCGGAGTGCAGGGTATTGCCCGGGATGTGCACTCATGTAGCCTACACATGTATATGAGATATGTTAAATCATACAATAATGACTCTTATTTCAAAATCGCTATATAGCTGAAATACCTCTCTTATTTCAAAAACAAATGTCAGAGAAAGGAACTTAACAAGTAACGGCTGGATATTAATCTGGCCTCACTCCCCGGAAAGGTGTGGATCGAATTCTCGATTGGAGCGATATGCAAGAGGTGGGAAAAATTGACGTCTGGCAACTAAAAAGCAACCATATGACTCTACAGGAAAGCAACCCTCGGCACCTAACATTCAGACCCGAGAATACGATGGATTCTCGGACGTAGCCGTAGTATCTTAGCCGAGCTTTTATTTTAGCTGTTAATGTGGAAACTATGAAGTATCCACAGAGTCCCTAGCACCGGCTTAAGCTGAATTAGAAACGCTAGCTCGGGAGCTGTGATGACAGATCAGCCCAAACAGCTCATCTGATGTTAATGGATGAGCATCGTGGACGTCTGATGAGTAAACGCCTCAACTGGGGCAACCTGGCAAACGAGGCATTCTTCGCTGTGGAGAGAGAGAAAAGTAAAAGGTCAGTCGAAAAGCAGATGTGAAGCTGGAAAAAGACAAGTTGGGAGCATTGAATACCTGCAGGACAAACCACAAGAGCAGTGCAGATTACTAAAGCAATTGTGTGAGCAAGAGCTGACATCGCAGGAGCTCAAGGCTCTGTGTGACCAGCATAAGAAACATTGAATAAATCTACGCCAACATGTATTTGCCTGTATTTATATAACTTGAGAAAAACAAAGAGATGTGCCAGCACAGTTCGGGAAATGTAGCTAGCATGTCTCTAATATCTTCAGATAGATTTTTTTTCTTCAAAAATTTACCTCTCAGCCCAAATGCGACCAAAGAGGTATTGTCGTCATCGACGGTATCTGCCCGTCTGTCCATCGGTCTGTCCGTCTACCCATTTTCCATAACTTAACCGAGGTATCTCAAGAAGGATTACATGTACAGTAATTCTAAATTCATATTACATATGCAGCTGATGATGGGTTAGAATTGAAATTGAAAAACTTGGACTATTTTATCAAAGTCGAATTATGTCACTGTATTTATTTGGAAGATGAAAGATAGGGTCTCCAAATTAATATTACACATGTAACTGATCAATGATTTTGAAGCCTACCCAATTGTTACAAGGTCATTCACGGTTGGTTATCATGATATATCTTGAAGAAGTACAAGCAGACCTTCTAAATAAATATTATACTGGCAAATTGCATCAAGATTACGGTTTACATATCTTGGGATATCTAATAAACGTAGAAGGGTAAGATATTCCCCCTGCGCCTCGCTAGGTCTGTCACTGGAGACGGCATCTTGCCTCCAAACGAACTCAATATGTCGAAGAATTTGATGACATGAATTGGGTTTGTGGTACAGTGGCTACATGATGGGCGGGAACATTTGTAGAACTCCAGCTGATATGAGCGCCGGACACAGTGGTAGAGGAAGAAAACTAATTCCTTATGTAATAGTCCATACTTCACAGTAGATAAGATTTTTGTAGCCGAAGTCTCGACAAAGTCCTTAATGTCTTCGTGGTCATCATAAGAGTCCATACTGACAGAAGGGAGACACGGGACAGGGTGCACAGCTATTGGAGAGCTGTCGAACGTTTTCCCTTGCCAATACTTTGAGCATTCCGTCACAGTGTTATCGAACACTTTGGCTTCTTTGGCAGTAATCTCTTCATCCGTCAACGAGGTTTGTTGCACTGGTGGAACATCTTCTCCTTCCAATGTTCTAGGCAACGTCACACCGGTAAGCCATTTCGAGAGAGGCCCCCATGTTCTTTCAATCGGGTTGAAACGACTGTGTATTGGAGCATAACACGCTATGATCAATCCATCTAGTTTCAAATCTCTCCATAGTCGTCCGTAATTCATCAAGTTCACAAGAAATTTGGTTGCCCAGTCCGGGCCCTCATCTGCCAATAGTGACACTACAGATCTTGGATTTAGTTTATCATTCACTAAGGGGTGCAACAGTTGATAAAAATGGTCTGTGTGATTTTGGCTGGTGCTGTTATGGAATTTAGCAGCCTGTAGACAGACGTGCAGAGGTCCAGTTCTTGGCCAGGTTACACGGTCCCGCCCTGTCTTGTCAACTTTCAAGCCGGAACCCCGCGCAGTTGGTGAGCTACTTCTGGAGTAGAAACACTTCTTGCTCTTCTTCTCGCTGTTAATCTCATATATCCAGAAGGTATTAATTTTGATTTAGCGTAGGGAAAGTCATGGTCTGGATAATTCGGAGCATCACTAGTAGAGAAAAATCTCTTTATCTGAAAGTGTCTGCTACTGCTAAAGTTCCCACATTCACCATATTCTTATCACATGAAACGAAACAGACTCATCATCACATAACACGGCCAGTTCGTTCACGTAATTCAAACTTGCGCAGGTAAACCTGACGTCAGGGTGATCTTTTGTTGCATCATTTCGCTTGGCTGGGACTCTGGCATCCACACATCCTGTGTGTCGCTTAGAATTTGTGGTACCTTTCGGACACGGTTTCATCAGTCTGTGGATAGTCATCTTAGAAATGGATGATAGCCCGGGGATGTTATCTTTTACGTGCTGTTACATATCTTTCAGTGTCACGCCATTGGAGTAGGCTGTAGCATTCCTTCTTCGATTGTGTGCCTCTACAGAGTTGTCTGTTATAAACTGATCGACAACAAGTGGTAGTTGCGGATGTTGCTCTGTCAGAGATTTCTTCGCTCGTTTTCGTACAGGAATATCAGGAGAGTCATCTACATCCTCAGTACTGAACATCCAATACTCTGCTCGGTCTACCATCGTGTTTGAGTTCAACTGGATTGTGTTTTTTGTTTTGGAATGTGTAGCACAAAATATGGTTTATATACCGACTGAGATTTAATTTGAATTTACAACTGAGTACAAATGACATAACATAACGAATTTCTTAAGCTATAATCGCATTCAACTGACATAATCCTGTTCATCCTTTCCAATAAAATCAATCGACGTGAGGTATTAACCATTTCAAAAATCGCTCACTATCTTGATTAGCAGCTACCAAATGATACCTTCATATAATAGGATTAAGCAACTTCTTTGTTATTTATTTATTCTAAAATATAAGCACTTGTGAAGATATTAACCGAATTAAAAATTGTACCGTGAAATTTTAATAAAACACTTAGTTGATGGACCGCGAAGATGGGAGCACGATGGTCACGAAAACAGTTAATTTGGAACTGACAAGCTCAGAGATGATACGGCCATCCGCAGTTCTGAACTTCCGTCACGGGAAATGCGATTATCTAACCGAAATCCTTGCCTTGGCAGGTAAGACCGTCTTTCATATATTTGTTCAATTTTAGTATTTCGCATAATATACATTGTTTGATTAAAAACGCCTGTCGGGGTATTTGGACGTCAATCAAATCAGTTGCTTCTCTCAATTTCTCTGACCTTTCATTTTCAAAAAAACGATATACGAAAAACTTTTCGCAAAATGTTTCCGCCACTCATCAATTATATGTGAGAAGGAAGCCAGTTCATCACATGTCAATTTTGTTCTTTTAGATAATAAGCAAGATTTGAACCAATTTGAGTTGGATGGCAGATTTCTGGGCGTTCAGAAGCAATAGAAGCGGCCAAGAATCGGAAGGAAGTCGACGGATATTTGGCACTACAACCTACAATCACCGATGGGTACAGCCAAGCAAAAGACGTGTTGTGTGATGCCGTCGAGATTTTGTCTGTAGAACTTCTTGATTTGGACTGCCTGATCACAGACCAAACTTTTCAAGTCGACAACAACCTTGTGGGTGATGTACGGCGCCTGAAAGACAACCAAGAAATTCTCATGGCGAACCAAGCATTGATGTTGGCAAACCATGCGGCATTGACAGCAGCCGTACAAGACATCAAAGATATGTTGCAACGAAAGTTGAAGACGCCAAACGCGACTATCAGCACAGTAGCTCCTGGTGTACCAGTGACTGTTAATGTGGATGATTCCACTTCCACAGGAATGACCAGACCGACAAGCCAACCAGACGAACCCCTATCTTCAAGCGAGCCAAAAACGCCGACCACCCACAGATCTCTACCGGAAATGTATCTAATACCGCTTATATTGCTCTCTAGAAATGTATCTAATACCGCTTATGCCGGTGCTAGGGGCCGTGTGGTCATATCATCCAAGTTGCCACATGAACAGGTACAATAAAAGCGTACCTGAGATACAACACATATCACGAATCGTTAGATTCTTGGTATGTGCTTTATAATAGGTTAACCAGAAGACTATTCTGTGAAGTCATGTGACGCAGTCCGTATGTCGGCACCTCTTCCCACATATGTGTTGTAATTCGACATCCAGGAAGAGCTTGCACTCGCTCTGACGCCGACGCAATCGGAGGTTCCGTATCCTCTAGCCAGACAGCCAAAATCTTCAAACACGACAGTTGACAACGAGAGACCGAGACACTTGCACGATAATGGTCAACAGAAAGTGAACATTGGATCTGTTCGCAACCCCGTGTTGGCAGATCGGAAGAAGTACGAAAAAGACTCCAGACTCCACAGAGATTTAATCTATCAGTGATGGACCTTGTATTTTCGAACGACGAGATGGCGGAATCAAGTCTTCTGGGAGGCAAGTTGACATACAAGGGTGTGGACGTTACAAAGAAGCCTTTGTGCAAACTCAAAGTGAACTCATCAAGCAGGCATCCATTTTGTTTGACGGACGAGTCGAAGATCTATTCAATGACCAGGTTATACGGAATGCCATCAACTCAAAATGGAGAGGGAAGAAATATTTGTGTCAACCCCTGATTCAAGATTGTGAACTTGTCTATGATAACTTGAACTTGGATATGGACAGTGATATTTCTTAACATAGTCAAACGGTTTCATTTCCTGAACATGGAAACGGCAATTGAGTAACAGGCAACGCCTATATTACATTTCCCCATACACATAATCACATTGTTAAATTTTTTAACTCAATGCTCTGTTGAATAGTAAATATATAATGTACATATTTTATATCCGGTTTTCATTTCCCTTTTTATGCGCATGAAGTACACTGGCCGTATATAAGAATACGTTTTTAGTATTCATTTTTGGTTTACCTTTATATATGTTATGATTTATCTTCCCTATATTTCCAGTAGCATTTCGCGCATAACATATTGAAAATATAATTTCTGTGAAGGTATTTCCAAGGTGCATCTGACAAGAAGATTACAAGAGATATGGTTTTAGAGCCACATCCCATACGAATTTCGCGCCCCATCAACTCAATGTTTTATTTAAATTTCACGCTACATTTCTTACTTCATGCAAGATCCTTACAAACGCTAGATTTAATGAATAACAAAGAGAGATCAACAGATATGCGCTATGAAACCCATAGCAAATTAAGAAGTAATAAACAATGGTCATTTTGATTACCCACTCGAAGTCCAACGGCAAAACAAGACTATCGCAGTGTTTCTTGTTAATTACATACACGATCTCTCATAACTGAATCGACGATACCAGGTGACAAAATAATTATCTTTCTGTATGAAAATGCCATGAGGCGTTGCTCTATAAGTTGTAAATGCACAACACAGGTATCCGACTAATATCGAAATCACAAACTTCAGATGAATAAAGTACTCATTACATACAGATATTTGCAGATGTAACTTCAAAGGCTTACCAAACAAGGCGCGCTTCAAAAGCGCAAATTAAACAAAAACAAAATTATATCAATCGGAGAGTTATACCGTTATATCATCTATTGTGAATGTCTTGTCTTGTGAATTTCTGCGTTTACGCAGCGTCCTGAAAGAGAAAAATATACGCATTAGATTCCAATGTTCACTCGACATTTATCTGTAATCAAACGTGATAATAATTGTTAAAGTAAAACTATGATCATCTCCATGGTAATCTAGGACCGACTTTTTTGAAAGCCGCATTCCAAAACGCGCAAAACCCGTATTCTGCAAAATACATAAGATTCGAATCGCACCTTCATAAAACGATATCATGGTTTCAAAATATTTTGTTTATTAACAAATTACACCGTAACCGATTCTAAGATTTTGTCAGCACACGTGTTGCAATTCTGGAAAAGAAAACAACATTAATTTGTATTCCGTTCTCATAATCCGTTTTTCACGGCCTCAAGCGACACGGACTACTTTCGAGCTGATCGTTTGCCGGGAGACTTTCGATCGTTTGCTAGGAAACGTCTGCACCTTTGTTCGAGGTGTGAAAATACGACCGGCACCCTTACCGCAGGTTGTCGGAGATTTCCAGCAATCGTCTTTGTTTGGTGGACGTTTTTTAAAAAACGATCAACTCCTACACCCATCGTTTGCATGGATTTTTTATTTTCATCGTTTAGCAAACGAACGTTGGACGGATACGATCCCTAATATTTACTCTCAATCTGGAAACACTAGTTTTGGACAGGAAAACCCAAACTTGCCGAGTCCGGGAACCAAGGCCAGCCAAGTAATGGAAGGCCCACAGTAATATTGATCAATAATCTATCACCGAGTGATGAGGGACTATATGTTGCTGCAAATGTGCAAAACAAATCTTTAGCAATGTTGGTGCAAACAGGTGCCAAGATTACCATTTTAAGGAAGGATTTTCTAGGCAATCTTCCACTCTCATCTAGACCCTTGGTGAACCAAGTTGATACTACATTGTTAACAGCCACTGGGCAAGTTGCCACATTAGACTAGGAAGTTTTGAAGTTGAACATGAAGTGTTATTAGCCAACATTGAAAATGATAGAATCTTGGGATTGGACTTTATTGTCCTTGAGAAGAAGGGAATGTTAGTTGCCAAAGCAATAGTTGATCCTAGAAGTGGAGTGATTCCACTGTGAATCATGAATCCTGGGGATACCTGTCAGACTATGTATAAGAACACTATTACAGCTGTCTGTCTTTGAACCAGCTGAGGTAATCAGTGGAGAGATAACTGAAACCTATTCTGTATGAAAATGTCAGGTTGGAAACAAATCAACTTCTAAAGTCCCTAGTCAGTTGGAGAATTTACTGGAAAGAAATTCTGCTAATCTGTCTAAACCTCAAAAGCCACAATTGGTTGATCTTTTGGTGGAATTTAAGAATACATTCTCAAAGGATGGAAATGATATTGGTCGCACACATCTAGTGGAACATTAAATAAATAAACATTAAACCTAGTTGTAACAGAGCAGATCTAATGCTGTCATTTTATAGTGCTGTCCCACCGAAGTATCATGCCGTAGGCGCATTATACTGACACCAAGCGAACCAGTCCTTGTTCTATCTTCTTAATGCTGAGCGCAAGCGAGGAAGCAACAAGTTCCATTTTTCAAGTCTTTGGTATGACCCGGCCTGGAATCGAACCCAGTACCTACCGCTCACGAGGCGATACCTTAAGTGGATCAAAATGGTTCAGTACTTTGGATTTAAAATCAGGATATTGGCAAGTTGGTATGGCCGAAAAGGATAAAGCTAAAACCGCATTTTGTACGTGGACAGGATTCTATCAATTTTCAGTCATAAGTTTTGATCTAGCAAATGCACCTGCCACTTTTGAGCGTCGCATGAAGAGGATAATCTCTGGTCTCAATTTCAGGACTTGTGTGGTATATTTGGATGATATTATTGTATTTGGAAATTCATTCCAGTAGGAAATGGCAAACTTAAGAGAAGTTTTCCAAATACTCCAAGAAGCTAACCTTAAACTCAGTTCTGAAAAGTGAAATTTATTTCAGAGAGAAGTGAATTATCTAGGACATGTAGTGAGTGACTAAGGGGTAGCCACTGACTCAGAAAAGATAAAGGCAGTGAGTGAACGGCCAGTTCCCAGGAATGTGAAAGATATTCGTAGTTTCCTAGACCTTTGTACCTATGATAGACGGTGCATAAAATGATTTGCAAACATAGCTAGACCTCTTCACCAGTTGATGGACACTGGTCGGCCTTTTAATTGGACTACGAAGCTTTCAATAAATTGAAGGAGTTGACTTCAGCACCAATTTTGACATACCCAAATCCACAAGGGAAATTTGTGCTTGACACAGACGCTTGCAATTTTGCGATGGGTTGCGTTCTTTCCCAGGTGCAGGATGGTGTAGAGAGAGTGATTGGATACTTTAGTAAGTCTTTGAGCAAAACGGAACGCCAATACTGTGTTACTAGGAGGGAACTACTAGCTGTTTTGTCGGTGAAACAATTTCACCACCATGATTATGGTAGGCCTTTCTTAGTCAGAACGGATCATGGATCACTTAGCTGATTATTGAACTTTAAGAAGTAAGAAGGTCAAATTGCTAGATGACTAGAGTTGTCTACTTATGATATTGACATAGAATACAGGGCGGGGCGAATCCACAGTAATGCTGATGGACTGTCTCGTAGGTCTTGCTATGATCAAGATTGTAGACATTGTGAAAGGAAGGCGCAACTACATGAATTTAAACTGGAGAGTAAAAACACACAGGAAACTCTAGAACCAAAACAGAATGAACAGCCTGTTGCATGTAGACCAGCTAAATAAAAAAGCCAAATAAAACTATTGTCAGGGAACCTGCCAATGGGGAACCCTCAGGATCTGTCAGTGACATTCCAGTAGGAGTTATCTCCCCTGGACTGATACAGAAATCTCAAAAGAAAGATTCCACTATCAGTGGTATAATAAATTGGAAGTATCTCGGGAAAAGACCGGAGTGGTCTCGGATTTCTCGCTTAGGAGTTACCTTCAAATACTACTAGGCTAGATGAGATACTTTTCTTCTTAGCGACGGGATTTTGTACAGGACATGGGAGAATGACAGAGGAACAGCGTTCACCTATCCTATAGTTTTGCCCAAGACCCTCAAGAATTTAGTTTTGGAACATCTACACAATGAGTCCACATCTGGTCATTTAGGAATAAATAAAACCCTGGGGAAATCAAAGCTAGATTTTTCTGATATAGGATGACTAGAGACGTAGAGCATTGGTGCAAGTCGTGCGACATTTGTGCAGCACGCAAACGCCCCGAACACAAAGGCACCCATGAAGAAATGTAATGTAGGAGCAACGATTTGATTGAAATTCTTGCTAGCCATGGCATAGAACATTCAGATTGATGTTTCAACAGATTTGCTAACATATTGGTACCTAGTTTATTTTGGACTTGGTCAAAATTTATCCTCAAAGCTTGGCTACTAACATTTCGTGAGGTCTTACATGTAGCTGAATGCTACCTGTGAGTTTACATAGTGAATACATAAATTGCTGGTGTTCATTCTGATTTGGTGAGTTACACTGTACAAATTGAATTGACCTCATATTCTGTGGTGGTCAATATACACTGTAAACTTGATGGTGTATTCAATGGCGACTTACACTGTGAAAAGGGTGAGTGGTCAGTGTTGCTGAAATACACTCAGGATTTTTCGAATAATAAACTTTGAGTTTAAATAGTCAATATTTTGGTGGTGGGGTGTTAACTAACTTGTACCATATTTAATCAGACTTTGATCTGGTGGATGTGGTTGATTGTTTGGTGTTTATTAGAACACAACTCTGATTGCACTCAATATGATTGTGATCTGGTGGTATTAAGTGGCACCATCTGATTTTGACAAAAGAGATGATTACAATTTCGACATCGTAAACTATCCCTTTCTGGATAGTAATATTCCAGTGGGACCTGCATATGGCGTATACATATCTCGCTTAGTAGCATTTGCTAGATCCTGTGTTAAATGTGATGATTTTAATCTACGTCACAAAACATTGTTGCAGAAACTTATAAAACAGGGCTATTCCACCAAGCGCCTCCACTCAAAGTTTCTCAAATTTGGCGATACATATCGCATGCTGATAGCAAAATACGAGCGTAGCGTGCAAGATCTATGGCGTTACGTTTCGTAACTTGTGTCTAATTCGCTTAACCCGGGGCTAGGGGCCGTATGAACCCATGTACTTCAAGATCCTCATGGTACTCATATGAACAGTCACAATCAAAGCGTGACTGAGATACATCATTCTTTAGATGACGACTTTACAACGAATATTATGGATTAAGAATACTTATCAGCGATACGGATTTGATATTTTTGGAAGATCATTATGTCTTGCCGGCATCATTGAAAACTGTTGACCGCTTCTCTCTTGCAGGAAACAAGCCTACGTTTATGTATACTATGATTGTCTTTTTGAATTTGGTGCTAATACTGTTATGTGGAAAATGGAATAGGTCTTTGGATTATGGACGCGGATATTCTCTAATGGACGACGGCTGGATTATGAATGACGGACTAGACGCTTGTAATTTAGTGTTTATTCAAACACACATTCTTGGGTTTACTTTGAAAACCTAGAGTGTTGACATATCGGCGCTACACTCAATTACATTGTGGTCATCTGATTTTGGTTGAGTGATTGGTGTTTATTAAAACACACACTCTTATATTTAGTTGGAAAAAAAACAAAAAAAACAATTGGTGTTGGCATCAACACTGACCCCGATTTTGGAAGAGCATTTATTAAATACGCAACCATAATTTAGTTGATTTGGAAATGCCAACTTCGTGAATTTAGATTTTTTGATTGCTGATAACTCCGTCTCATTTGGTATTGATTGACACCATTTGATGATTGTTTGGTATTCAACACACATGCTATTGAGCCATTCTGAACTAACTGGGCTACTAGCGACAGCAATTATTTTGCACTTTATTTGGCTTAGTTTTTTTTCTAGTTTTTGGACTTCGCCAAAATTCACTGCCGAAAATTCACAGGGAAGTTGCAACAACGCATTGACTGCGGTAATGCGCGATGCAATTGTTTTGAAGGGTCTTGTTGTTCTTCATTTTTCCTGATGGATTTGAGTTGAATGAGCACACTAGAACGCATTGACTGCGGTAACGCTTGTGCATTCAGTTCCCAAGTGTTTCATTCTTTCATTTGTTTCGTTGAGTTTCTGGAATGGAAACTCACTGAGTGTGAGTAGTTGACACTACTACTTATTTCTGTTTCATATAGAAAACAGAATTATTGTGCACAGCCATTGCTGTCAAGTTGGTTGACTGGTAAATTTTGAGCTCCGTATTTTATTTTTCCTGCAGCTTGGTTGGAATTTATTGTAGCTAGATTTGTACCATTGGAGGCGAGTCTGGCTGATAATATTCTGGCAAATCAGGTAAGACAGGTAAAAAAATTTCATGGCAACCATTTTAGAAGTGAGTATTGCAGTTTATTGAATATTTTCATTTGCATTTTGTGGAGTCTCGCAATTCACACCATGACAGAACTGGTACCAGTAGACATATCGACGGCACATATTGAACAAGTCCATGAGAATTCCTTGATGGAGAATTCTCTTATTAGTGGGGTAGATGGTTCCAGTTGTCCGGAGTATGTTTCAGAATTAATTGAAAAAGAGAATGTGTTCATAAGGTTTGTAAATTGGAGAACTGGGTGGGAACGGAATTGACAGGGATGGAGACTAGATTAGGGGCAGGGGTAACCAACTTGAGTGAACAACTTGGAATGATAATGACCATGATGCAGGACCAGGGGACTAGTCCAATGGTTAGAGAGGTGGAGGCTGATGCTAGTTCAGTGCAGGCTGGTGGCGGTGCTGTTAGGCTGTCAATGGGTAATGTTGAGCAGGAAAATTTGTCTGTGGTCAATTCCTCTCCACTTATTGCACATGGTCAGGAGGACAAGGGAGATCATTTAATTGGGTCAAATGTTTCGCAGCCTATCCGGCAACATGAAGCAAGTTCGAGATCGCGTCGACTTCTCCGTGGTCCTCCACCAGTACGCTGGCGTAGCCGTAGCCCTTTAACATCATGTGGCCGTAGCCCGTCGGCATCACCTTTTACACGTAGTAGCAGCCGTCCACTTCCGAAAACATTAGTTTTTTCCGGCGATGCCAAAGGTTGGTCGCCGTTTAAAATTAAATTTGAATTGGAAGTTCAAGATCGGAAGTGGAGCAAGGCAGAATCTCTAAAGCGTTTGACTGAGTGCATGCATGACAAGGCCATCGAGTATTACTCTTTCCTACCGAAAGCAGTTTGTAATTCTTTTGACGAGCTGTTTGAAGCCGTAGACAAACGTTATGGCGATCTCGATCCTCCTCAAGCAATCCGGCATCAGTTGCAGGTGGAGGAGCGAGGGACCGATGACACTTTGGCTGATTTTGCTTATAGGTGTGTTCATTTAGCTGTGAAACAAAACTACAGCCTGTGGTTCATGACAACCTTTGAAAAATTGCTCCACGGCTATCGATTCGACTAACTCACGTGGAGCAATTTTTCAAAGGTTGTCATGAACCACAGGCTGTAGTTTTGTTTGCTATGGAGAAAGACCCCAAAACCATTCAGAATGCGTTGACGTGTGAACGCCTCATTGTATAATCATCAAACTTTGAATGTAGCAGGGGTCCGTCTAATTTCCATGGAACTCGAGTCTGTGGGAGGGGATTTTTTTACGGAAGGGTCGGGGTGAGTCTCCATTGAGACTTGTTACTTCTCCCAAGCTACCGGTAGCCTGTGAAGTCCCTATTAACAGAGTTACCTGTTACTCTTGTGGGAAAAATGGACATAAGAGCTTCCGATGTCCCCAAGTACGATGCCATCTTTGTCGCCAATTAAGACACATAAGTCGAAGTTGCCCCGTTCGCACTAATCTTGATGCGTTGGTTACCACGGGAGGACCTGCCTCGTCGGGTGGTGCCGGGTCGACTGCTGCCGTTAGAGGCGTTACTGTGTCTGGAGCTCGGGAGGGGCAATGGTAGTTCCGGTCAGGGTCGGGTCAGTTCCAGTGAGTGCGATAGTGGATACTGCTTCTCAGGTAACGGTCATGAGTCCGGACTTATTTGAAAAGTCAGGGCTTACAGGGCTGTCATCCACTCCCATTACGCTAACTGGTGCATTTCAGGGTACCACCAGTATGGGAATGTTAATTCGACAGGTTCCCCTTTCTGTTGCAGGGTTTAATTGCTTTGGAGACATGATTGTAGCTCCGGTGGTTCAGGATTTGTTACTGGGTTCGGACTTCCTGTCTGCTTACGGCTGTGTTGTTGATTTTAGTAAGAAGGCCTTGGTCATTGGGAACATGGGAGTTCCTGCAGTGAAATGCTATTGCATGCTGACCGGTTTGGACAGTCCCTTAGTTTAGTTCTGTTTTAGCATTGGTAATGTTAGGGGGCAATGCAGATTGGCAGTGGGCATTGGTATGTGGCACCATCTAGCACACGGTTTTGAGTTGATTTTGATGTTGGTGATGTCTTTCTATTTTGATGTAGGTGATGTGGCATTTTGGTTTGATGTTGTGTAGGTTGTTTTTTGGTTTTTGGGGGGAAGGATAAAAAAATGATAAAATGTCTGACAATAAATCTGTGATATGTGTGGATGTTGAATAATGATGTGCGGTGTTGGATAATGGTTTGTTGGTTGATTTGTGACGTGTGGGCCTATATTTTAGAATGATTTTTTTTTGGTAGATTGAGTGTTCAGTAGAGTGTGGTGTTTGTACCTATTTTAGAACAGTTGGTGTGTTGGGAGAACATGTGATGTGTGTTGGAAAAATGTGCAATGTGTGTTTTAATGGAGTGATGGAGATATGTTCAACTTTTAGGGTGTTAGGAGAATGGCTTGAGTGAAAGTGGATGGGGTTGTGGAATGATGGGTTGGATTAAATTTTATCTGTGGGTGCAGCTCTCACGGTTGGCACATCATTCGGCAATGGTTAAATGGTGTTAAATGTAAGTTACTTGGATGCTACAGGAGTTTTTGCTGAGGAGAGTGCAAATTGTGAGGGATGATTTAACAAGGGGAGAGAATGACGGGGCCATCTATGTTGGAGACACAGAGCCAGGGGAGTTTGTGGCCACAACTCTGCTTGTGTCTTTGACCGCTGTGGATAATCGCTATATAAATGACGCAGTGAAGGATATATATCCACCTTCACTGGATTTGAAGGAAACTACAGATAGCCCTACAGGCACATCTTATTTAGATCTCTACCTCTATGAAAATGAAGCGGGCATTCTCTCTCGTCGACTTTATGACAAAAGAGATGATTACAATTTCGACATCGTAAACTATCCCTTTCTGGATAGTAATATTCCAGTGGGACCTGCATATGGCGTATACATATCTCGCTTCAGTAGCATTTGCCAGATCCTGTGTTAGCGAAATGTGCATCATGATTTTAATCAACGTCACAAAACATTGTTGCAGAAACTTACATGTAGGCACCGTCGTGATATGACTGAAACAATGTTGAAAACGACGTTAAATCCTACTCACTCACTCACTCACTCACTTGTGCACGGGTGTTTCACATGCGTTGATTCTTCATGTGTGTGTCTCTGTTGATGCATACAGAGGATACTGGTTTCCTGAAGCCTTCAGCTATATGAGTAGTCCCACAATGTGTGGAGGACTGACAGGCAGTTACTGTTTTAGTCAGACTATGTTCGCTAGCCAGTCAATCAACTATTGAGACTGAGTGTCTTACAGTTATTGCCTAAGTCAGACTATTCTTGATGGGATATCTGATATAGCCAGTCCCTCTAGTTAGGGGAGTCTGGCAGTTATTTCTTGGTCAGCCTGATTATAGCCAGTCTTTCAATTTAACAGGAACCGATAGGTTTTCAAGCTGAGCAAGCTCTCAACGAGTGCTGACAGTCTGATAGCTATTATAGTTGGTCAAAACTTGATAGACTGTCTGATATAGTTGGTCAAAACTTGATCGTCTGATATAGTTGGTCCCTCAACTTAGGAGAGTCTGGCCATTATTTCAGTAGTCAGTCTGTTTCTTGACAGGCTGTATAGTGGAGCCAGTCTCTCAATTTAAGAGGGGCCGACAGATTATAAAATGTCTGGTGCATTTTGTCAAACTTATTCTCGGACTGTCTGATATAGCCAGTCATTCAATTTAGGAGAGTCTGGCAAGTATTTCCTTAGTCAGTCTGTTTCTTGACAGGCTGTATAGGATAGCCAGTCTCTCAATTTAAGAGGGGCGGACAGATTATAAATTGAGTGAGCCCCTAATTTATGAGGGAAGGGGAGGTTGGGGGGAAAGGTAGATTCCAGAGTGAGCCGGACTGGTACCAAAAGTGGGCCAGTTCGCTCCAGCTCCTTTGGATCTCCTTGGGGAAATTAGAGGTCTGCTGAAAAATCGACCTGAGGGTTGGGGTTAGAGATCAGCTTCTATGATCTGGGGTTGGGTATTTTATTGTCGGACTAATTTTACGTAGATTGTTCTTAGGTTATGTCCGGATTTTAGCCCAGTTCAAAGTAGAGAAAGTTTTAGATACAGTTCCGTACTTTTATGGTATGTTTTTTTATCATTGGGAATACTTTGCTGAAGTTTTAGACTCTGTCAGTCGCTGGTATACCCTTCCCCAAAAAGAAAAGGGAGAAGGGTGTAGTGAGAATAGGTTTTCTCACTTGTCAGTATTAGACTTAAACGAACATTAGTGTCACTGATGCAGGGGAGACAATTGCTTTATTATTATTACAAGAGTTGTCTTCCCTTTCTCGCCTGGTAGAGGGCGCTGATTGCCCTCTAGCCAATGAGAGGAACTCGCGGGCTGGAAAAAGAAGCCAGAGAAGAAACTGACCTGGACTCAGACAGACGTGATAGACTACTTCTCTCAGGGTTTTAACCGGCAGGTAAGCCTGTCCACTGTACTGCCTCTGTAGCTGTAATTACTACAATGTGCTCATAACTAAGGAGCAGAGATCCCGGTGTATCCTCAGGGGAAATGGGAAGGCAGAGCGTCTCATTAGAGAGCTTCTCTCAATATTTTTTACATCAGAGGAGCTTGCTGGAGGCAATGCCCTGGGAACACGGAAAGGCCCAAGTAGCAAGAGTGTGAGGTTGAACTACCGGGTGATTAATGCAATCAAACGTAAGTTCCAATATTGTTTACCTCCAAGTAACCCCTCCTCCCCCCACGCCAAATTGTCATGGTATGTGCGGTGGGGGGTGAGAGGAGGAGAATGTCATACACTAGACAGAATGAGTCTCTATTTCATGTATTATTGATCGATAATACCTCATTGATGTTTAATAATTTGAAAACATAAATGGGGGGGAAAAAAATGGAAAATAAAGTGTAATAGAGACTGGACGTTTTGATGGGTTTTGTGATTGAAGATTCAACTTGGATGCATGGTTAGCCTGAGTGATTTCCATTTTTGGGTCATCTCATGAACGCATTGCTTTCAGCGTGTATATGACTCTTAGGTTATGTCCGGATTTTAGCCCAGTTCAAAGTAGAGAAAGTTTTAGATACAGTTCCGTACTTTTATCATTGGGAATACTTTGCTGAAGTTTTAGACTCTGTCAGTCGCTGGTATGCCCTTCCCCAAAAAGAAAGGGTCAGAAGGGTGTAGTGAGAATAGGTTTTCTCACTTGTCAGTATTAGACTTAAACGAACATTAGTGGCACTGATGCAGGGGAGACAATTGCTTTATTATTATTACAAGAGTTGTCTTCCCTTTCTCGCCTGGTAGAGGGCGCTGATTGCCCTCTAGCCAATGAGAGGAACTCGCGGGCTGGAAAAAGAAGCCAGAGAAGAAACTGACCTGGACTGAGACAGACGTGATAGATTACTTCTCTCAGGGTTTTAACCGGCAGGTAAGCCTGTCCACTGTACTGCCTCTGTAGCTGTAATTACTACAATGTGCTCATAACTAAGGAGCAGAGATCCCGGTGTATCCTCAGGGGAGATGGGAAGGCAGAGCGTCTCATTAGAGGGCTTTTTACATCAGAGGAGCTTGCTGGAGGCAATGCCCTGGGAACACGGAAAGGCCCAAGTAGCAAGAGTGTGAGGTTGAACTACCGGGTGATTAATGCAATCAAACGTAAGTTCCAATATTGTTTACCTCCAAGTAACCCCTCCTCCCCCCACGCCAAATTGTCATGGTATGTGCGGTGGGGGGTGAGAGGAGGAGAATGTCATACACTAGACAGAATGAGTCTCTATTTCATGTATTATTTATCGATAATACCTCATTGATGTTTAATAATTTGAAAACATAAATGGGGGGGGGAAATGGAAAATAAAATTCGAAAAAAGAGAAGAAAAAAAGTGTAATAAGAGACTGGACGTTTTGATGGGTTTTGTGATTGAAGATTCAACTTGGATGCATGGTTAGCCTGAGTGATTTCCATTTTTGGGTCATCTCATGAACGCATTGCTTTCAGTGTGTATATGAATGAACCAATCTAATCCTTTTGTGAGCGTGAGTGTGGCAGGGTTTATGTTCAGTTTACGGAAGTCCCCGAAGGACGCATTAGCTATGACGTGTCAGTCACGATGTTAGCCGAACTTGCTAGACAAGACGCTCGTCGCCATTGTTGTCGGCGTGTAGCCGAAAGTGTTGTAGACATTTCATGGAATTTGGCTGTGTTCACAGTAAGTAGGGTACCGAAATTTGTATGAATTATTGTCTTTAGATGTCATAGATATGAATGTCATGCTAGTTAGATGTTTCTGAAACAGTCTGGCGAGTAAATTAATAGATTTATGTAACGGTGAAACGAGCACTGTTTAGAACGCATGCTTACGATAACGGTTTGATAGTTGTTGGCCATTCACGCAGGCTATCGTGTAGTAAATGATTACTATGATCACTGAATTTATCCGGTAACAGAATCTAATCACTTGTATGAATTAATTTGCTGATTTCTTGATAAAACTAACGATAGTACAATGTATAACGTGGAGCCTGTAGGCAGTAACCATGGCAACAGTTTGTTGACCTGTTGTCTGTCAGATTGTAGATTTGAGAAGCTTTATGCACAGAATGTCTGAGATATAAGATTAATAAGAACTGTCACGGTTGGATAAGGACAGATCATTGTCATTTGATATTGTATAAAGAAGAATGTTTATTTTTTTTTATTGAAGCTAGGTCTATTGCTTTGTCATTTATTTTTGTAAATCTAGTCCTGTACTAATTCAGCTCATTTTATTGTGAACAGTTACCGACCACAGCGTGCCGGTGATATTGGTTGGACAATACGGTTGTACAATTATACATGGTATCTGAGATCGTCAGAGAAGGGTAGCGACGAATAGTTCACACATTCTGCTTGGCCGATACATTTGAATGCCCATGTAGGGACCGATTCACGTATTCATCTGTGCCATTTGGATGGTTTCGCAACTAGGGGTGAGTTTATGATGTAATATTATCATAACTGTATATTGTTACAAGGTTGAAATTATTATTGTGATAAGTGGATATGTATGGAAGGCATTATGGTGCCATTATGTCATAATTTTATTGTATGTCGAAATACATGTATAACTGGATACTATGCATTGGTCAAATAGCATAACTTAGTGATGGATGACACATGTATGGAAGGTCAACTGGTGCTATAATCATGACCATGTTTTATTATAATTTAAGACAACCAAACTGATTATCAGTTATACTGATTTATGTAATACTAATGATGTAGTATTTTGAAATTGGGATTTATTTGTCTGAAAATTGACTAATTGTTATAAATCTTAATTATTCGAATTAGTGAGGTGTGTTCAGAAATAGGTGTGATTGTATAGCGTTGTGTGCTAAATACTTCAACCGATTAATTTAATGAATTAGTAATCAATCTGAAATTTCGTTTTATATCAATTATGAAGAGTCATTCCTGAGTCATTAATATAATATTAATTGCATCTAAATTTCTGTATGCTAAACAACTTGACTATGTAATTGTAAAACATTAATTCATTCAAACTTGTGGTGGTTGCTTAACCATGGTAACTTGATCGATTAATTAATAGTAATTGAATCAATTAATTTCAACGATTAACTTCAGAATGTTGTTAAATTTTATTCGAAGTTGAATTGGTGTTTCAAATACATAGGGCTAAGTGAGAGTAATCTCCCCTGGGTTAAATATATATTGGATACTGATGGTCAGTGTTATATGGTGTCACCCTCATAACTGACAAATCGCTATAGTAAATGCATGTAGCAGGAAGCGTTATCAATTATTGTGTTGATGCAATACTTTTGTACACTATAATTGTATACTATGTCTTCTGAGAATTGTAATCACGGTAACTAACTGAATATTACTCTTTGATGTAATTTCAGGGTTTTTCCGGTTTTCCTGGTTCTACTGGAATCTTCTGTATCTGTATCATTAAATACGATCCTTGAGCTCAGCTATGGAATCTTGGTGTTGGTCATTCCTATTGGCTTAGTGGTTACCTCCCCTCTTACATGGTGGCAGCGGTGGGATGGTACACATCACATACAGACCCCCTAGGTTGCCAGGCAACGGACTCATACGTATGACGTAGTGGGATGCCATCTCGACGTGGGTGCAACGTGGACGATTTCCGGTGACGACCTGTGCTAAAGAGGAATCGCTATCACATCAGACAGCCGGATGTTACAACAGTGGCAGCTAGAAGGCATACGAACATTGAACTGATCTGAAGTGAAAGTAGAAGATTTGGGACAGTGTCTAGGAAAAAAACACATGACCGGACCGGCAGAGATATATCCTTTCTGGTGCATTTGAAAGTGGGAAATTTGAACTGTCAAATAAAACATGAAAACCACAACAACAACAAAATAATTGAAATTCAGAATTACATGTACTGTATGAAATATGTATTTTATGTGATGAAATGTTTTGTCCAGATCTAGTCATTGTAACAAATGAAATTTGGATTGTTACTGTAAGATATCTGTAATATCTGGTGAAAATGGCGACGGAAGTAGATGAAAAACTTGCTACGTTGAACCTTGAGCTGGATGCCCTGAGAAACCAGCTGCGTTCCCAGGGTGAGCGTATCCAGAATGCAAATTCATCAGGTCGGAGTGATTCGAAACCTATGGTAGTTATTTCGAGCCACAAGCTCGAGAAGTTTCGAGATAGACCACAAAAGGTAACAGACCCCACCATTCGTGAATGGGTGGCGGACATACGTAGTCATAGTAAATCCCGTAAACTTTCAGATGCAGACTTCGCCACATTCATTTGTGACCACCTGGCTGGGAAAGCCAGGTTAGAGATTCAAGGCCGTGGGGAAGACATTCGCAATCGACCAGAAGAAATCCTTAAAACACTTCAGCAAGTGTTTGGAGATGGAGACGAGTTGCCAGCTTTGCAACAGCGTTTTTACGCACATACACAGGGGTCAGAGGATGTTGTGACCTGCTCGTTGACTCTAGTTGACCTATACGACCGAATTGTGGAAATGGATGACTCTTTCAAAGCCTGTAGAGAGGCATCTTTAAAGGGGCGATTCGCAGAGTGTGTGAGGGACGAAGGTCTCCGTAGGGAACTACGACGTCTCAACATCGAAATGGCTAGTTTGTCTTTCTTCGATCTGAGGGACAGAGCCGTCCGATGGCTTGGAACTACACCTAAGCAGAATATCAAAGTAGCGGTTTCGCATGAGACTGCGGCTAGCGCAGACACGGACACTGTGCTACAACGTCAGGAAGAGATGATCCGGAAGCAACAAAAGCAGATAGATGAGCTTATAGCAGCAATGGAGAAGAGTAAGAACACCTTGGTTCGCAAAAAGTTCTCCAGTGACAAAAGGGGATGTTGGGAGTGTGGATCTTTCCAACACATCAGGCGGAATTGTCCAAAGTGGGTACCACCCCAGTCTGGTCATGGTGATCAGACAGAGCCTTTAAACCACTAAGACCTGTTATGATGAGCCGCATGGCAGGGTCGGTGTTGCAGAATGGCTCATTGGTGCATAAAGCAGTTGGGACTTGTCCGGAGGCCACGGTACAGCTGGATGGTGTAGATGTTCGGTGCCTGCTAGACACAGGGGCACAAGTCTCCACGATTGTTGAATCGTTCTTCAAGGAACATTTCGTGGGAAAGGGGGAATTAGTGGACATGAAGTCTTATATCCGTATCTACTCAGCTGGTGGTGACGACATCCCATTTTTGGGTTATGTGCAACTCGACCTGTGCGTTTCTGGAAAAACATTCAAAGATATGGGATTTCTTGTGGTAAAGGACCCACCAGATCCGAGAATGCGTGAGAGAAAATCAAGAGTACCTGGAGTCATCGGATCAAACATTTTCCGTGATATGAAGTCTGTTGAAAATGACTGCCTGGACAATCAGTGGAAACAAATTTTGGCTATGTACGAGGAGGCCAAGGTTGAGGATCTTACTACATCGGAACCGAAACTGTGTCGCGTACGTATCGCGAGTGACAAACCTGTGCTTGTCCCAGCACACTCATTGTTGGTTGTGGAGTGTAGTGTGAAGCCTGCAGCAAAGGGACCATATGCAGCTGTTGTAGAACCAAACAGCGGCATAATCTTGCCAAATGAAGTGCGTCTTGGACCTTCATATGTGACTGTGGACGGTAGTGGAAGAATTCCTGTTCAAGTTGGAAATTTTGGTGATCATGATCAGTACCTACAGCCTAGAACGCCAATAGGCCTACTAAGTGCTGCTGTACCAGAATCCTGTATTGATGTCGAACAAGTTGGCGTCTGTGAGATCGAAGTTCGTAGAACATCAAGTGAGACAATTCCGTCTGTATACACTGAGAAGCTACTGTCGCGAATGGAGGTTGGCGATGGCATCAGCGATTCCCAACGAGACAAGCTGACGGAGGTCATAGAGAAACACCGTAATGTCTTCAGTAGGAATGATGATGACCTTGGATATTGTGACTTAGTCCAGCATCGGATACATACAACAGATGACATTCCAATACGTGTTCCCCATCGGCGGATACCACCACACATGTGGAGTGAAGTTAGAGACTACATCAAGAGAGCGCTTGAAAATGACATAATTCAAGAATCGTCTAGTCCCTACGCAGCTCCTGTGGTATTAGTACGCAAAAAGGATCAGACTTTAAGACTGTGCTGCGACTATAGAGCCCTCAACGCCAAGAGTAAAAAGGACGCGTATCCATTACCGCGAATCGAAGAAGCCCTGGATGTCCTCAAGGATGCCAAGTACTTCTGTAGTCTGGATTTAGCTCATGGTTTTAACCAGATACCAGTGGACACCTCAGATATTGAGAAGACAGCATTCCGAATAGGAACTGGTGGTTTATACGAATTCAAGAGAATGCCATTCGGGTTGACAGGTGCACCCAGCACCTTCATGAGGTTGATGGACAGACTATTTGGTGATAAGAATTTTCAGACTATCCTGATCTATTTAGATGACATACTCGTCTTCGGATCTACTTTTGAGGAGACAGTAGAGCGCTTAGATATGGTCCTGACAAGGCTGAGAGAGGCAAATCTCAAAGTCAAGCCTGAGAAATGCCAACTCTTTAAGGAACGATTGCGTTACTTGGGGCACATCGTTGCAGAATGTGGCATACGACCAGATCCTGAGAAGACAGCTGCAGTACAGGGGTGGCCTAAACCGAAAACCGAAACTGAACTCAGAGGATTTCTTGGACTCACAGGGTATTACAGGCGTTTTGTTCCAAACTTCGCCAAAATTGCAGCACCCCTCCACGCCCTGCTGAAAGGTCCAAACACAAAGAAAAGGAGAAGTGGGAAAAAGCCACTGGGGATTGGCGCTTGGGACGAAGGCTGTGATGAGGCTTTTCACGAACTGAAAGCCAGATTAACTTCGTCACCGATCTTAGGCTACCCGGATTTCACCAAACCATACATCCTAGAGGTTGACGCGAGTAACCTCGGGTTAGGGGCAGTCCTTTCCCAAGAACAGGAACATGGCCGTGTGGTACTCGGATATGCAAGTAGATCACTGAGAAACCACGAGCATAACATGGACAATTACAGTAGTCGAAAACTCGAGTTGTTGGCGCTGAAGTGGGCCGTGTCCGAAAAGTACAGAGACTTACTGCTAGGTACTGAATGCACTGTGTATACGGATAACGATCCGCTAACCTACATACAAACCACTGGAAAACTGGGAGCAACGGAATTACGATGGGTTGGGGAACTAGCCAACTTCAATTTGACCATCAAGTACCGGTCCGGAAAAGTAAACCGAAATGCAGACTCTTTCAGTCGCAAGGTGGTGCACACACCTGAAACTGCCTTCCTGGAAGAGATGTCAACAGACGATCAGAGTGCCATCCCAGGGTCTCTACCGCTTCCTTCTGTGTTACGAGAACGTGTCTACGAAGTGATTCGTGAAGTCCGTCAGGAGGAAATCAATGCGAAACCTCAGCGCATGGTGCCAACAACGAGACTTCAACATCTGAATAAGTCTTCACAGGAGCTATCTGCTTTACAAGCAGCTGACCCGTACATCGGACGAGTATTGTACCACTGGGGCAGTGGCAGTGTCCCAAAGGTTGCTCTGAACAAGGAATGTGCCAAAGTGAAATTTCTGATGCGGTCATGGGACAGATTCATCCGTGAAGATGGAGTTGTTTACCGGCAAATCAAACATCGTGGGGAAACTGTCAAACAGACGCTGCTTCCCATTGCCCTCCGACAAGAGGTATTGACTGCTGTGCACGATGAAATGGGTCATCAGGGTAATGACCGCACCCTGCAACTGCTTCATAACCGGTGTTACTGGCCTGGCATGATGCAGGATGTTAAGGACTACTGCTCAACCTGCAGTCGATGCATGCTGGGTAAGGAAGGTAAATTCATCCGAACAACTGTTGGATCAGTTACGTCAAAGAGACCTCTGGAGATCGTGGCTATCGATTTCTCTCTTCTGGAGCCCGGAACAAATAATGTCCAGAATATACTTGTAGTCACTGACGTTTTCACCAAGTTTACGCAAGCGTTTCCAACGAAAGACCAAACCGCAAAAACTGTCGCCAGAGTTTTGGTCAAAGAATGGTTCCTGAAGTATGGAGTACCCGAGAGGCTCCACAGTGATCAGGGTCGGGACTTTGAGGGTCGCGTGGTCAAAGCCTTGTGTGAAATTTATGGTGTTGAGAAAACGTGCACTGTCCCCTACCACCCACAAGGAAACGGGAACTGTGAGAGGTTTAACAGGACTGTTCATAACCTCCTCCGATCACTTCCACCTGAAAGGAAACGAAAGTGGCCAGAATCACTCCCAGAACTGTTGTATGCATACAACTGTACGCCACACAAGACCACTGGTTATGCGCCGTACTACCTCTTCTTTGGCAGGGAGCCACGATTACCGGTTGATGCGTTGCTCGGGAGAAGTCCTGAAGAACCCGAAGTTGAGTGGGTGACTGAGCACCACAATAGACTATGTGAGGCGTTTCAGCAAGCCAGTACCCGAAGTGAGGCTGAAGCGTTGAAACGGAGACAACGGATCAACAGGACATCCAATGATAAGCCGTTGGCAGTAGGCACTAGAGTATTTCGGAGGAATCATTTTAGAGGGAGGAATAAGATACAAGACATATGGAATCCCTTACCTTACAAGGTTGTGAAAGTGCATGACAACAATGTGTATACGATACAACCGTTGGAAGGAGGTCCAGGTGAAAAGAAAGTGCATCGAGCAGAACTTCTCGATTCCAAGGTCTTGGTCGACGATATTCATTCATCACAGGATAGTGATAGCGAGTCCACTGATGGCAGTGATAGTGAGGTACAGACTGCAAATGATAACGTTCTGGATAGTGACACAGAGTATTTGATTATGCCTGCTGACAGTGCAGAGGCAATGGGAAACCGTGGCGTGGCTGATCAAGGTGCGCGGCAAGTACAACCGGAGCGTCCTGTGCGAGTGGACGAGGACTCGAGTCCACCTCCGGAGGATGGAACCCCGCTCACAGAGGATAGCACCCCACTTCAGGAATTAGATACGGCTGTGGACACTAACGTTACTGTAGGTACTCAACGCGAAGTAGGGGAGCCCACCGACGAAGACGACACTTCCCATCTTCGTAGATCAACTCGCCCAACAGCAGGTCGTCATACCAACGTACACAGACTTCCGATGTCATCGATTCAACAGGAACTCACAGCTACCTCGGTTGATCCAGCTGTGCTAGCTAACATAAGCCAAACACAACTGATCCTTGTTCAAATGTTGGCAGGGCTCAAACAGTAGCTTTATGATAATTGTATATTTTTGTATTCAGATAAATGTTTGCTAAATATGGTGCATATTTTACGATGTCGTGGGCGACAATCGTCCAGTAGGGGAGTGTGAGCGTGAGTGTGGCAGGGTTTATGTTCAGTTTACGGAAGTCCCCGAAGGACGCATTAGCTATGACGTGTCAGTCACGATGTTAGCCGAACTTGCTAGACAAGACGTTCGTCGCCATTGTTGTCGGCGTGTAGCCGAAAGTGTTGTAGACATTTCATGGAATTTGGCTGTGTTCACAGTAAGTAGGGTACCGAAATTTGTATGAATTATTGTCTTTAGATGTCATAGATATGAATGTCATGCTAGTTTGATGTTTCTGAAACAGTCTGACGAGTAAATCAATAGATTTATGTAACGGTGAAACGAGCACTGTTTAGAACGCATGCTTACGATAACGGTTTGATAGTTGTGGGCCATTCACGCAGGCTATCGTGTAGTAAATGATTACTATGATTACTATGATCACTGAATTTATCCGGTAACAGAATCCAATCACTTGTATGAATTAATTTGCTGATTTCTTGATAGAACTAACGATAGTACAATGTATAACGTGGAGCCTGTAGGCAGTAACCATGGCAACGATTTGTTGACCTGTTGTCTGTCAGATTGTAGATTTGAGAAGCTTTATACACAGAATGTCTGAGATATAAGATTAATAAGAACTGTCACGGTTGGATAAGGACAGATCATCAGCATTTGATATTGTATAAAGAAAAATGTTTATTTTTTTATTGAAGCTAGGTCTATTGCTTTGTCATTTATTTTTGTAAATCTAGTCCTGTACTAATTCAGCTCATTTTATTGTGAACAGTTACCGACCACAGCGTGCCGGTGATATATATTGGACAATACGGTTGTACAATTATACATGGTATCTGAGATCGTCAGAGAAGGGTAGCGACGAATAGTTCACACATTCTGCTTGACCGATACATTTGAATGCCCATGTAGGGACCGATTCACGTATTCATCTGTGCCATTTGGATGGTTTCGCAACTAGGGGTGAGTTTATGATGTAATATTATCATAACTGTATATTGTTACAAGGTTGAAATTATTATTGTGATAAGTGGATATGTATGGAAGGCATTATGGTGCCATTATGTCATAATTTTATTGTATGTCGAAATACATGTATAACTGGATACTATGCATTGGTCAAATAGCATAACTTAGTGATGGATGACACATGTATGGAAGGTCAACTGGTGCTATAATCATGACCATGTTTTATTATAATTTAAGACAACCAAACTGATTATCAGTTATACTGATTTATGTAATACTAATGATGTAGTATTTTGAAATTGGGATTTATTTGTCTGAAAATTGACTAATTGTTATAAATCTTAATTATTCGAATTAGTGAGGTGTGTTCAGAAATAGGTGTGATTGTATAGCGTTGTGTGCTAAATACTTCAACCGATTAATTTAATGAATTAGTAATCAATCTAAAATTTCATTTTATATCAATTATAAAGAGTCATTCCGGAGTCATTAATATAATATTAATTGCATC
>JAVTVY010017775.1:0-64075 GCA_036873755.1 Hanleya hanleyi | reverse complement strand
CCCGTTCATTCGCTTCACGGGAATCTGTTTGGATACCCGTAAAATAATGTCTGGGGAAAATTTTGTCTATCAAAAAAACCATATTCGGCTTTAATAAACGATAGTTTACCTAGAAATCATCGACCGCAGGCTTTACAAATGGCGGAAGTTCATATTTTTACGACGTCTAAGTGGGCGACGAATTATGGCAGCTGCGTGCATTCTCTTGTACTGGGCGATTTTCGTCGTATCATCTGTAGCTACGGGCATTTACACAAACAACCGTGCATAGGAGAATGCAATTGCGGAAACTATCGTGTTATGGTCGATGTTTACAAACGGTAAACATGGAGGACACGAGAGGGCTTGATTCCAATCTGCTTGAAAATGTCGAAAGGAAAGACAATATCTGTACAGGCTTACAACGGATGGCCAGATAATGTAAAGGATGGTTTTGTCTTCATACATAACGACGAAAACACGAAATTAACTCATTATAATCCCTGAAGTTAGTGCTGTGGTGAACTTCTCAAATGTGTGTTCATTGGAATTGTTCGTAATTTCTTGACTTATATCACTCAATTTTAAGTTCATATTGTGTGTTTGTTCAATTCATCAACATATTTAAGTTATATGCTAGGTGTCATGAAGATGGTATTACTATATATGCAGCACTTAAGTATAAACATTCGTAATGAATGAAGTCAGAAGCTGAGCTGGTGACCCGTGACATTCATAGTGAGAGACAGAGCTATTTTTTAGTCCATAATGAGAATATAATCAAGGTCCATAACCTTAAATCGAAAATTTTGAAGTGACTCCAAATTACAGCTCCAAATTAATTTAATTGAAGGAGACAATCCTTGACACAATTTCATAAATCATGCTGCATGTTATTGTGGTTGCTCAAGAGAAAGTTTATCCACTCATCCTATCACAGTAAAATTGACAGTTGATTGAACGGTCAAATATCAGCTCAGTGAATCGAATGGCAACACAGCGGTGGGGAACAACATGATGTGAGAATCAATTATCCTATTAACAACAGTAAACATGAAAAGAGTACATAAATGTTTATTCCACTTTAATCTCCACACTTCAATTTTTCGTCACTTTAGTGGATACTGGTAGATACCCGTAAACTGAAATTGCGAGTATCCGTTTGGATACCCGTGAATTTCGACGAAAAGCAAGGCCTGGCCTCCCCTGTAGATAGTCTAGTCTCTCCCTTCTGTTGATCATTTGTCTAATGACACTTACCTGACCTCTCCTGTACTAGGTAGTCTAGTATCTACCCTCTGTTGATCACCTGTCTACTGATACTTACCTGACCTCTCCTGTAGGTAGTCTAGTCTCTCCTGGTGGTTGTGAAAATCTCTCCCCTCTGTTGATCACCTATCTACTGACACTTACCTGACCTCTCCTGTTGGCAGTCCAGTATCTACCCTCTGTTGATCACCTGTCTACTGACACTTACCTGACCTCTCCTGTAGGTCGTCTAGTTTTTCACCACGGTCCATAACTTTCTCCACATTGTCCTTCAGCAGACTCGTCACCTCTGATACCTCCGAGTCCAAGTGATCAAGCTGGCTTTGTCTTCCTCTCCCCGCCCTATCAAATACATAGATCATGCAAATTGAAGAAGCTTAATTGTATAATTAGTAACAGTTAATCCAAACTAGGTCTGAGAAGTGCCTTTCACTATGGTCGCCGAGATCAATAGTAGCTAGCCGAACAGTTGCACCTTGGTTTAATATTGTAATGTTCAAAAGCCCCTAGCAGTCTAGGTGCAAAAGCACTGGTCTGATTCAGCGGCAAAACAAGAAAAGTAATAAAGGGACGTAGGGCAGTCAATGATTAAATGAGCAGGAATGATTGCATGTTGTTTGTGCTTTTTTGATTCCACACATTTAACATGTTCAAAGGAAGTTTGCAATTATCCTGGGATATAGTACAGTATAATAGTATTCTCCATTCCACATTCAGGGTGGAATATAATCAATTTCATATCTAGGACGTATATTATAACAGGCGAAGCTAAATTTCATTATTTCTTAGAGGATGGTTCAAAGGATTTCAGGACCATCTTGGGTTCAGCAATGGAGCCATCTTGGGTTCAGCATTCACAGGCCTGAATGTGTACCCTGGTATACATTTCTGTAGTAGGACCTAGGCCAACCTGCAATTTACCTTTTATTGTTTTGATGATAAGATAGATAAATTTATTAACGTACGCATTATGTCCTCAGGGGACTAAAACACATACATGTACAAACATATTGACAAACAGGACTTCACAATGAATCATACAGATACATGTACACCAATACACATACAACCATGTGACAACATACAAGACGCTCAATATAAAATATACATACATTAAAACTTACACATAAAACAGAATACATGTAGAATAAAAAAAAGATTAAAAAAGTATACTGAGAACCTCGTGTTTTGTATTGCACTTAATTATTCACCAAACTGCGAGCCTCCATACAATTATAGACATAAGTAGCCAGTTTTCTTGTAATGTTTGGGTGGCAGCACGACATCAAATGATTGAATAATTCATCATCATTCAGATTATTAATATCATATATCAATTGCACTTCTTCTTTCAGTGTACTACGCTGTTGATTATATAAGTCACATGTTAGGATGAAGTGCTTTTCATCCTCAATTTCATTACGGTTACATTTTTCGCATATCCGTTCAGATCTGGGGATCCTTGTACCATATCTACCCCTTTCGATCCTCAAGTCATGGGCACTGATTCGCAGTCGAATAAGAGCAAATCTGTGTTTCTTGCTTTCAATTGCCATAATGTTACTTTCAAAACTTAGATTTTTTTTAAACGTACAGAAGGTTTCTAACTTAGAGAATTGGCTTGTTCTGCATTGCCAGTAAATGGATTATTTTTTAAATAATTCTTTCTTGATGTAATTTTTTCCCAGATATGCTCGGAGTTGACTTCTTTCAGAATATTTCTTATATATGAAATCCAGTTCTTGCATGTACCTGTAGCAGTTCTGAAATCTTCAGACTGCTGCATAAATGCTTTGTAAAGTAGTGAAGATTTGTCAGATTCAAAAATATGCATCAAAAAGCTTACACTACTCAGTATATCAGACAAAACCATTGGTGATCTACCTAATTCTCCCAGTACTGCAAGGTTCACTGCTTTGGGATGGACTCCTATGATCTTTTTACAAAATTTCACATGTAACATCTCAATATCATTATTGATACTAAACAGTCGGTTGACATCATTCGATTCATTGGCTTAACCAATCCAGACCTCAGAGCCATAATTGAGGATGGGTTTTACCATGCTGTCAAAGAGTTTAAAGACCAGATTTACATTGATAGCATTAAAGTCTATAGACTGCTTAATACAGTATAGTGCCTTACTGGCTCTATTAGCTAGATTTAACAAGGCCTTATTAAATTTTCCATTGCTGTGAAGTATGAGTCCTAAATATTATCAATGATGTGAGTTTATTATCGTTAATTTTTATGTTTAAAAGGCTCCATTGCAAAACAGATATCTAAATGAAACTGATACGGGATACCAATATCCCCCACCAATTGTGAATTGTGGAAAGTAGAACCGATACTGTATTTATGAGCTATCTCACTTGAGGCATCATTTCAAGTCTTTCTATCATCTCCGGTAAAACTTACAAAAGATCTTTGTTCCAAGGGAGATAACTCATCTTGCCAAAACACACTCAGTCACATCATCAAGACACATACAAACAGCTCACAATATATTAAAATATGTAAAATATCGGCATGCTGATTGTTTTGAGTTGAACTGCTGAAAGATACCGGGTAATATAATTGCAGTGAAAATTAATCAAGAGCTTTCAAATTATCATGTTAATAAAGGGAACGCGACTATATAAAGTTTTGACATATTTCTTGATGTTAATTAAATGATGGGTGATGTCACCACATGGATCTTACAATAAATATATATTGCAATGTTGATGTCGTCTACATGCATCTTATGATATTGCAATGCTCAACTGAGGCGCAGCCGACGAGGAACGTGATGCAGGCCCGTAGCCAAGGGGGGTTTTCCGGGTTTGGGCGAACCCCCCTTTCGGAAATATTATATATTTTTCTCATATAAATGTCTGAAGCGAACCCCCTATTTGCCCCTTTTCCCATACTACAGCGAACCCCCTGATATGCCCTTTCGGAGTGAAGGCAAACCATCCCTCAGCAAATCCTGGCCACGGCCCTGTGATGTGACTTTTCAGTCTCCAGTCAGAGGATATGTACTGTACAGGTATTGCATGCACCACTAGCATTTTATGATGTCAAATGTATATGAGGTTCACATGACGCAAAGACATACCGGTATCTCAAGGACAAGCACGGCCATGCCCGTACGAGATGGAAAGAACAAGCCCCTAATAACCCACAAACTGTCGGACAAAGATATTTTGATTGACAGTGATTCACGCCCTGACGGGAAGCTTGATGTTACTCAAGGGCGTGTACGCTTCATGTTATACCGAGAGCTATTCTCTCGATAAATTTTCAGTTTCAGTGCAGGATTACAGTGAGGATTCGTAATAGATTGAATGAATGGTTTCAAATTTATCATGGGAATGAGAGTTTGTGAGTGACAGACACTGCACAAGTTTGTGAGTGACAGACACTGCATAAACACTGACAGACAGCGATTCTATATCCCCTATTCCTTGCAGAAACTCCAGATCAGGAGGTGGATAAACCATGAAACTGAAAGTTGAAACTTTTGACAAGTTTAGTCATAATAAAGTTGCCTCTAAAATGAATATATGGTTTTCATACAAATTAAACTTGCTTCATACTTACATTTTGATGTTATTTCAATCTTATGAACTAAACAGGTAAACACTGCCACAGGAAGTTTCGTAAAGCTCACATGCTTATCAGCTGAGCCTGTTTTGACTGAGCGGGACAAGGTCATAGGGTGCAAATAGCGAAAATGAATCTGATATGTCGTACAATTTTACGACTGCCGTATTTCGTGTGCACATGCCTCATTTTGGCGCGACAGGCTGTGAATGGAACGCACGCCAAAAGCGAAAAGAAATTCCAAAATAGTCAAACTGTATTGATAACCTGTATAATTTTTAAGCAAGAATGGACATACAAAAACTAGCAGACGTCCTAAGGGCGACTTTGGACCCAAATCAACGCGAGCAAGCTGAACAACATCTTCATGAGGTGAGCACTCGCAAGACACGTTTTCCAACATGGCAGCACACATGCACTGAGGTGATTTCGCTGTGATGAGTAAGAAGATGCGTAGTTGATATACTATATCAAACAACCACTGACAATCATGATCTCCTCGGTTGTCATTTATGAATTTTCATTACGAATTGATCAATCAACTGACAAATCAATATCCATTCTAGTTCATATACCCAACCCAAATATTATTTACCAAAAATCTATTTTCATGCCATGAAAAGGAAGTTCCAGTTTATTAATTTGTAGCATGATTGCCCGGTTATTGGACACTTTTTATGAATAAGAGTCTGCAGGTCGGCCATGCAATTATGTATGGCCGAGAAAGTAACACTGGATAAAAGATAGCCCAGGAATGGCTACAAAATGACCTGGAAACATTATAATTAGTGGGTTGGTCCAACGAGTGGCTAATGTTATTTAACGTAGGTAAATGCAAAGTAATGCACGTGGGGTTCAACAATCCAAGTCATTCATACACCATGAACAATAGCAACTTGGAGACTGTGGAGTTGGAGAGAGATTTGGGGGTCATGATCCATAAGTCCAAGGAAATTTTGTTACCCCTATACAAGTCCCTAGTACGCCCACATTTAGATTATGCTTCTCCTGCTTGGTCTCCGCACCTAAAAGGTGATATTGTCCTGCTTGAGAAAGTGCAACATTGGTTTACAAGAATGGTTCCGGTACGGCTATTGAGTTACGAAGATCGTCTACTTGCTCTGCGTCTGACATCGCTGGAAACACGTCGAATTCGAGCTGACCTTTTGGAAGCTAGTATTCAAGATGTTTAAGGGATTTACTCCTGTGGACATTGCAACATTTTTCAAATTATCTACATCTGCAACTCGAGGTCACAGTTTGAAATTGTTTAAGTGCAGATCTCGGTTGGACACCAGAAAATATTTCTTCAGCCAGCATGTTGTGGACATATGGAGCAGTTTACCAGAGCGAGCTATTAGAGCCACGACTATCAACACTTTTAAATCGTATATACATTGTAGACCACCACCTCCGCACAGTTAGGGGCTTTAAAAGCCTTTTTTAGGCTTCCTACCCCAGAAGATTCAAGGTAAATAAATTCAAGGTAAATTTAGTCTCGAATGGCTGTGTAACCGACTACAGCCCAGGTTCCTCCTATACACAATACATCCCACACATTGAACTTTGAATGACATTGTCCAATATCCTAACTGCACACGAAAGAAAACGGCAGCGAATAGTAATAAACTATACCTCATTTTCCTCTACATTGGTCCTTCTCGCCGCCTGCCAACTCTCAACACTTAATAATTTCTCGTTCTTGAGATATCATCTTTTAATCACGCCTTCACTGAGTTTTCTGACATATTTTGGACTCTTATTTTGAATGTCTCAGCATAACGAAGATAGCCACGCCCACCTACACGTGCATGCGTTGGACTGTCATCGAACTGGCCCGAAAAATCACGCATGCGTCACGGCTTGTATTCAAATGACACCTCCATCTCCGGCAAAGTCCGTGCAAGGGAAATTTACATGACTGACAGTTGAATGGCGGTCAGCTGAATATTCAAATCCCTGAGAATCTTGAACAATTGATGATAACTTAAGAATGAGGGAATACCGAGAGTTCTAACTTGGAGGGAAGTGACAAAAGACTACAAGGAGAATAACGAGGTACATTTTATTATCACCAGCTACTGTGTTCTTGTATGTGCAGCCGTTAAATCTTCCGAAACGCAGGCATTTCGGAAGTCAAAACTTTGTGGTATGAAATGTAAAGGGAAGGAACTACATGTACAGCTGTGTAGGGAAGAACAGCCACGCCCACCTACACAGCAAAGGTTCTATAGCTAGATAAAAGACTACATCTTTAGTGATAAATCGTCAGGCCCTAATCTAGCACCTCTCTGCGTCCGATATTTGGACGCTGCCGTTGGCTTCGCGTGCCCTTGCCGCTGGCAAAAAAAAAAAAAAAAATCATTACCCCGTGACCAGTTTTCGTCGTTACCACGTGTTGCGCAAAAGTCCAATTTTGAGTGCCTGGCAGACTTCTGTCATTGGAATTGCGACATCCATTTCTGAAATATTATCTCAAATCAAATTCCCATATACAAGTTTTAATCTAAAAGAGTAAAACGTAAAGTTTCTCTGTCATTCACTTTCGTTTCGGCTCTCGACATCACGCATGTTCAGGGCCACACGCTTGTGGTATTGCGTCTTGGTTACTGCCCCAGAACCAGGACAGGAAGTGCAAGGCGCTGTTCAAGCAGCCGCTCAGCTCCTTGCAAAAGAATTACAATGCCAAACTCCACGTGATATGAAAGGGACAAACAGCTGGCTCTAGACAAGTCCGGTGCCTGTACGATGATGCTAACATCGTTGTTTTGCCGGCAAAGCGGAAGCGGAAGCGCCTAGTCCCACTGAGGCAGATGACACTGGCGGGCTTCACAAACTCCAACACCAATTAAGCGTACGTACAACGCGTACACAGTTGCATGTGCCTATCAAAGTACCTCCGTTGATGAAATCAAGTGTTTATTCATTGATATCCTTTGATCTAAATTAAGAAATAATGCCATATCTTTGGAACACAAATTCTGCAAGACAATATAACATTTTGAATAGACGTAATATTACTTTCACAGGCAAATACTGAAATAGACCTACAATTGAAATAAGATTGAGCATTAAATTAATTTCATTTAACTGGCTTCTATAATTTCTATTTACTAACTTCATTTTGACCAATAATTTGAAAATGCAAACAATTTGTAAAAAAATACTACACATAAAAAACTCTGAAAATACAGACAGCAATTATACAAAAGGCATGGTGAAACTTGTACCAGAACAAACTATACAAATTTCCAGGTTTTATAGAGATTTGGATAAACAGAAGTAAAATGAGGTATTGATAATTGTGTGTATATCAGACAGGATACTGAATATTCTTTCATTTTATCTGTGTATGGGGTTTTATTTATTGCTGAAACTTCAGAAAAGAGTTTCAAAATGCTTTCAGAGAGCATCATTTATCAGTTCATTCACAAAAAAAATCCGCGAGCTGCGAAGGGGGGGGACAGGCTCTCATGGCGAGCGAGGCTTCGCAACTTTGATTGCCCCTCAACCGGATTACCAACCCCTGCCTTTCATTTCTAGATTAGGGCCTGATCGTCATAAAAAATATTGAAGAAAAAATATGGGGAGTGGAGAGACTGGGAATAGTTGAAACGCAGAGACCATTCATGGTATGAAAATGCAAGTTTGCGCCCAGTTATTGGACAATTTTTCAATGATGGATTTATTTGAAGCTAATCAACTTACTGTCAAATTGTTTGTCCCACAGTCTTTAGTAAACCTCCAAGAATATTTAAACATGAATCAGCAGTGTAGACAAATGAGTTTGGAATGAGCGTCGAAGATTCAACCAGTCCCAAATTTTGCCGTTTTTGGGAGTGTCTATTAGTGCTATTGCCAGTGTGAGCCAGTCATCGTAAACTGGCTGCTCCCCGGAATTGTTCTATTTTTAGATGGAGTGGTGGGGAATATACATCGTCTGCCAAACGCCGATCACGTTGCACACGGAGATTCAGGTTGAAGATTTTCTATATTTGTGGAAACATTTTCAGTTAAATTTCATTGAATTTAATCAAACCTGCAATCAGGAATGAAACTGAGAATCTGAAGGGAATTTTCTGACGCATTTTTTCATCCAAATTTGTGACACTGTTTCCGACCTGCATGAGCGCTTAACATGCACAAATTCCGTGAGTAAACAGAAATTTATCAGTATGTCTTTGTAACTCAACTGTAAAATTTATTTCGTATTACAGTTGTCATGTAATATTCCCAGAAAATAGCCCCACTGAGTCTAGGTGTCCAATAATAGGACCTGTTCAATAACCGGACAGTCATGCTATATGGAAACGGCGCTAAAATATGATGTGAGCCACAAATAGTTCAGGGAATTACTCGACATACAGTTTATTAGTTCAACAAGCTAAACTCTAATGACATTTCATTTTGTGATGTCATGATATTGACACTATAGGGTTTAGCTGTCGAACTGAAAATTCCTATCACAAAATTTTGGCTGCCCGACCTGAAGATTTCTGCTTCAAATTATTCATTGTGGTCTTCCGTTTGTTTCCGCTGTCCAGCTCCTTTCATTTCCTTGAATGGCAAAACAAAGAAAATGTTATCGAGCTTGGTCTTTCAAACGTGAGATCGGTATCCATTTGCAGTCATTAGGATGGTTCCAAATATTCCTAATTATAAAATGGATCGGGTTCTTTTTTAATATGCTGGAGTTATTGAGAGCCAGAATGTCGTAAGGAAAATGCCTCTTTGCCCATGGGATCCATTCAGACCACCCTACCCATCCCTTAAAATCCAATTACCATGCAAAAACTTCTTTGGTATGTTTCCATCAAAGTTGCACCACTAGTAATTGTGGATGGGTCCAGAATAATTGGCGTCAAACGGATCACATAGTAAAATGGCAACAAAAAGATATTGATAAGGAGGAGACCACAAACACCATGCAGGGTTAGATGCAGGATTTTCGCCAAAGTCCTTGTTTGAAAATAGCTTTATCGTTATTTGAAAAAACTAATTTTGCAAAATGGCTAATATCACTCAAATGGTGTTGAACATGCCAAAACATTGTCAGTTTGTGTTCTTTGAGTGTTTTACACAAACTACTGTGCCTTTTGCCCCTGATATTCACTTTAATCTATGAGTTTTCTAAAATAAAGTCATTTGATTTTGTGCAAAAATGGTCATTTGATTTTATAGTTGTGTCCTTTTTAAGGACGCTGTGAGATCCTGTATCTAACTCTGCCATGTGACACAGCCCACGGTCAAGGTTCATATAGAAATTGACTCGCACTGAACAAGTGTCACTGCCTATTCATTTGCAAATGACCAATATATTAGCCCCTGTTATGCTCCCCATCAGTGCGAGTCGATTTCAAGGTCAATCAACCTTGACGTGGGGCTGTGTCACATGGTGTTTTGGTCTTGTTATCGATATCTATTGTTTGCCGTTCTACTACATGTACATGACCCCCCACGCTGCCATGAAAGATTCTGTGTACTGATTTTATAGACATAAAGTTTGACTTGTTTGAAGGCAGTAATATTCTGAACTTATCCATGATTACTAGTGGTGCATCTGTGACTTTGATGGAAACGTACCAAAGAGAAGTTTTTACATAGGGACTGTAGACATGTCATTGCTGTATTTCAGCAAACACAGTGGGTTATTAGGGGTGGAAAGGGTGGTCTGTCTGGGTCCCATCAATTGGCAATGAGGCATTTTCCATAGAACGTTATGGCTCCAGATAACCTCAGCATATTAACCCTAGTGCTGTCGGACAGTCATACGCTGGTTGGCGCCTATGTTCCAGGCTGTCAAGCAGAGTTGAACTGTTCAAAATCATGGGCTCAAAAACGGCGACTGTCTGGTGGTTGGAATTGATGAATACATTGATATTTCAGATAGCATCGTTTTAGGACCAATGTGTGATACATGTATTTTAGCAACAGTTGGGTGCTTTTTCTTCAGTAAAACACACCTAAGTTCCCTGTCGATGAAACATTGTGTACACAGCAGTAGGTGGTAGCGTTTAGCATGATCTGCTCTTCACTTTAGATCTTTTTAGTCGGGTAAAAGAAAACTGTATCTTAGGTTATTTGAAAGAAATCGGTTTGTTGCATAAGTTTTAATTAATGTACATGTCTTGTCTTTTGGTGTGTTGTGTTGATTACTTCTGGATTTCTGGGTTGTTGACTTGTTTCTGTTTTAATACTTAGAATTTTGTTTAATCTTCGCTTTTTGGATGAAATATTGCTGAACGCGACATTAAACCTTAACTCTCTCTTCAAAAATTAACATGCTCCATGCGATAATTATTGTGGATTACATACAAAATCGCAGTCACGATATAGGCACTCGTTTTCACAATGGGAAATCCTCATGGACAAAACAGCGGGAATCGGGGCTCAGATGACTGACATTCCCGAACTGTTTTCACCTTGTTTATGATTAATCTTGGTTTAAACAGACCAGAGCTTTGTTCGATTAAGGTTGACCATGTGATTGACAACTCAGAAACGCCATCACATGATGCAACATACATTAGGGTAATGGTTACTGAGAAATTAACACAAGAAATTTTTAAAGTATCTTTGTGAAGATTAAAGTGTCACATGATGTACGTCGGTCACTTTTGATTTGTTTGATGTAAAACCAGTTGTTTCTCTTGTTTTAGGTTCACAAGATTGTGGGATTTGCCCCAGTTCTCCTCCATGTGGTCATGAATGATCAATTTGACATGCCAGTCCGTCAAGCAGGTCAGTACATGTATTCACATTGAGAACTTCAAACGATACAGGAAGAATGTTCTACATCTTGATATGTGTCACTGTGTATTGTAGATTAATCAGAGAACATAACTTAGACTTTAGTCTAGAATGTTATGAAATTTAGCTTGAATATGTTGTTTACAGATCAGCATGAACTGACTAACCATTTTTACAGACTCCACAATACCCCTTCCCCAATTTCATACCAGACCCTGGATGGGTGATTCTGATTTTGGATGAGAGAAAACGAGGAAACAGGTGGTGGACGGGGCAAGAAAATTATTTGAGATATTTAATTTAAATGAGACAAGTTTGCTTGCGGGTTTCTCAGTTATGACTTTACGATGCGGATGTTGCAACAAGTTTAACCTTACCGCACGAGTTTCAATAATTTTCTAAACATTTCTTCTGGCTTATGAAGTGTGGAGTGTCAAAAGTGTGGCAGCCAATACATTGTTCACACAATACTCAGTTCTTGGTTTACTCCTGACATATTGTCAGTGAATCGAGGGCAAAATTCTGTATAAAAATCAGCTAATTTATTCATCTGACTTTTCAGTCTTGCATTTTTATCTCGCCTTACGAAGTAAAGGGGAGATATTGTGAGAGGGGGAAAGAGGATGTCGTCGTCGGTGTCGGTGTCGGTGTCGGTGTCGGTGTCCCCTGCCTGGAAATGAATGGGTTTTTGGTTTAGCAAGTTAAAAAAAAATCTAGAATAATTAGAAAAAATATTAAAAAAATATAAAAAATATGGGGGGTGGGTATGCCACCTGGGGGTACTACCCCTGGGGTACTCTAATGTTAAAATCCCTATGAATGAGTTTTGCGTTTAGCTGAAGTGCACATGTACATCTGTACTTGGAAAGTTTCTTGCAGTTGTCAGCTGTCATTGGATGATTATGAAACTTGGTATACATGTTTCTTATGATAAGAGGATGTACCTGTGCTATTTTTGAGAAGAAATATTAATTTTTCTCAAAATTATGGCAAATGAAGAGTTTTCTGTTTAGGTAAATTGTACATGTAGGCCTCTACATGTATACATATACATCTACATGGTAACTTTGCTCCAGTTGTCAGCTGTCATTGGATGATTATGAAACTTGGTACACATGTTTCTTATGATTAGAGGATGTACCTGTGCTATTTTTGACAAGAAATATTAATTTTTCTCCAAATTATGGTAAATGAAGAGTTTTCTGTTTAGGTAAATTGTACATATACATGTCCATGGTAAGTTTGCTCCAGTTGTCAGCTGTCATTGGATGATTATGAAACTTGGTACACATGTTTCTTATGATAAGAGGATGTACCTGTGCTATTTTTGAGAAGAAATATTAATTTTTCTCAAAATTATGGCAAATGAAGAGTTTTCTGTTTAGGTAAATTGTACATACAGGCCTCTACATGTATACATATACATCTACATGGTAACTTTGCTCCAGTTGTCAGCTGTCATTGGATGATTATGAAACTTGGTACACATGTTTCTTATGATTAGAGGATGTACCTGTGCTATTTTTGACAAGAAATATTAATTTTTCTCCAAATTATGGCAAATGAAGAGTTTTCTGTTTAGGTAAATTGTACATGTAGGCCTCTACATGTATACATATACATGTACATGATAAGTTTGCTGCAGTTGTCAGCTCTCATTGGATGATTACGAAACTTGGTACAAATGTTTCTTATGATTGGAGGATTTATTTGTGCTATTTTTGAGATGAAATATTAATTTTTCTCCAAATTATGGCAACTGATTGAGTTTTGCGTTTAGCCGAAGTGCACATGTACATCTGTACACCACAGTTTGCTGCAGTTGTCAGCTGTCATTGAATGATTATGAAACTTGGTACACATGTTTCTTATGATTAAAAGATGTACCTGTGATACCATCCATACCATCACTACCATCCATACCATCACTACCATTCCTACCATCCATACCATCACTACCATCCATACCATTCCTACCATCACTACCATCCATACCATCACTACCATCCATACCATCACTACCATCACTACCATCCATACCATTCCTACCATCCATACCATCCTACCATCACTACCATCCATACCATCACTACCATCCATACCATAACTACCATCCCTACCATCACTACCATCCATACCATCACTACCATCCATACCATCACTACCATCCATACCATCACTACCATCCATACCATAACTACCATTCCTACCATCACTACCATCCATACCATCACTACCATCCATACCATCACTACCATCGCTACCATCACTACCATCCATACCATCACTACCATCCATGCCATCACTACCATCTATACCATCATTACCATTCCTACCATCCATACCATCACTACCATTCCTACCATCACTACCATCCATACCATCACTACCATTCCTACCATCACTACCATCCATACCATCACTACCATCCATACCATTCCTACCATCCATACCCTCACTACTATCCATACCATCACTACCATTCATACCATTCCTACCATCCATACCATCACTACCATCCATACCATCACTACTATCCATACCATCCATACCATCACTACCATCCATACCATCACTACCATTCATACCATCCATACCATCACTACCATCCATACCATCACTACTATCCATACCATCCATACCATCACTACCATTCATACCATTCTTACCATCCATACCATCCATACCATTCCTACCATCACTACCATCCATACCATCACTACCATCCATACCATGACTACCATTCCTACCATCCATACCATTCCTACCATCACTACCATCCATACCATCACTACCATCCATACCATCACTACCATCCATACCATCACTACCATTCCTACCATCACTACCATCCATACCATCACTACCATCCATACCATCACTACCATCCATACCATCACTACCATCACTACCATCACTACCATTCCTACCATAACTACCATTCCTACCATCACTACCATCCATACCATCACTACCATCCATAGCATCGCTACCATTCCTACCATCACTACCAATTAATATAATGCTTCCGCAAAATATGCAAATGCATACCATCACTTTGCAAAAAGTCCTGTGCCGTCCTACCATCCATGCCATCACTACCATCATACCATCCACTGCCATCCATACCATAACTACAAAGTTTCCCTGCCAAATAACTGCAAAAATGCACTACATCCATGCACCATCACTACCATTCCTACCATCACTACCATCCATGCACCATCACTACCATCCGCCCGCCATTCCTACGCACAGCTAACTACCCATCTGCCCCGCCATCACTACCATCACTACCGTTCCTATCATCCATACCATTCCACTACCATCACGCTTCTTCCCGTCAGCACCATCACTACCATCCATGCCATCACTATCATCCATACCATAACTACCATTCCTACCATCACTACCATCCATACCATCACTACCATCCATACCATCACTACCATCCATACCATCACTACCATTCCTACCATCACTACCATCCATGCCATCACTACCATCCATACCATCACTACCATCTATACCATCACTACCATCCATACCATCACTACCATCCATACCATCACTACCATCCATACCATCACATCCATACCATCACATCCATACCATCCATACCATCACTACCATTCCTACCATCACTACCATCCATACCATTCCTACCTTCACTACCATCCATACCATCACTACCATCCATACCATCACTACCATCCATACCATCACTACCATTCCTACCATCACTACCATCCATTCCATCACTACCATCCATACCATCACTACCATTTCTACCATCACTACTATCCATACCATCACTACCATCCATACCATCACTACCATCCATACCATCACTACCATTCCTACCATCACTACCATCCATACCATCACTACCATCACTACCATCCATGCCATCACTACCATCCATACCATCACTACCATTTCTACCATCACTACTATCCATACCATCACTACTATCCATACCATCACTACCATCCATACCATCACTACCATCCATACCATCACTACCATCCATACCATCACTACCATTCCTACCATCCATACCATCACTACCATCCATACCATCACTACTATCCATACCATCACTACCATCCATACCATCACTACCATTCCTACCATCACTACCATCCATTCCATCACTACCATCCATACCATCACTACTATCCATACCATCACTACTATCCATACCATCACTACTATCCATACCATCACTACCATCAATACCATCCGTACCATCACTACCATCCATACCATCACTACCATCAATACCATCCATACCATCACTACCATCCATACCATCACTACTATCCATACCATCACTACCATCCATACCATCACTACCATCCATACCATCACTACCATCCATACCATCACTACCATTCCTACCATCACTACCATCCATACCATCACTACCATCCATGCCATCACTACCATCCATACCATCACTACCATTCCTACCATCACTACCATCCATTCCATCACTACCATCCATACCATCACTACTATCCATACCATCACTACTATCCATACCATCACTACCATCCATACCATCACTACCATCCATACCATCACTACTATCCATACCATCACTACCATCCATACCATCACTACCATACCATCACTACCATCCATACCATCAATACCATCCATACCATCAATACCATCCATACCATCACTACCATCCATCCATCACTACCATCCATACCATGATGGTGATGGTAGTAATCCCACTTGGGACTGGACTATCCAGCAGTAATCCCACAGAGGACTATCCATCAGTAATAACATGGGACTGGTCCACCCAGCAGTAATCTCACACTGGAATGCCGTACCAGTAATCCGACTGCACTGACCTATCCATCCTACATGGGATTAACTTTTGCCAGTAATCCCACATGGGACTGATGTTATTGTCTGTACCAGATAATCTATTCCAGACATTATTGTCTGTACCGCATCACTTATTCCAGACCTTATTGTTTGCTCTACATGTATGCTTTCAATACTGCTGCACCTTTGGCGGATGACCCCGCAAGGCGAGATGTTGGGGTTCTCAGAACGCTTGTTGAAAATAGTAGGAGTGCTGTAAATCACTCCCCTAATAGGATTCTAGGAGTGTAAAGGCTTTAGTATATGGAGAAGTTGTTGTAAGGAGTGCTGTTTTCACTCGCCTTGATCAATTTTAGGAGGCGGGTGGTTGGGTGGGTCCTCACTCCTCAAAAAATGAATGACTACACTTCGCTCCTGTCAGGCTGACAGCAGCTTACCATAATTTGGAAACATACTAAACACGCATGTGCACAAAGTATGTTAATGTCACTGACACAATTTAGTCCAATCTCAAGGTTGGAAACAAATATTGGCGGGATGCTGGATTAATTCCGGCCATACGGTGGCGTTGATTATTGATTTCATCCAATAAAATCAACTTTATTTCTTGACTGAGGATTAACTTGAAACAAGAAGAGTAAATCCCCTCGAATCTGAAATCACTGGCAATGTGTATGTTCGAAAAGACAAGGGTTGACAGTGAATTACAGGATGAAAAACAACAACGGCAGCAAAAATGACAAAATTTGCCTTGCACGCTTCGACTAAGAGCTTTGCTCTTACATGAATGGGTCAGTCACTATTTCTGGCTAAGGCCATGCTTCATACATGTACTTAACCCTGGCTGGGAGATGACCAAACTGACAGGTGCTCTCATCAATATGTGTGAATTACTTGTATAATTTAGACAGTCAAATGAGATTTTTAGAAAGGTGAGTTGTCTCACCTTTATTATGCTTTCTAGAAAATTTCTGATTTTAGGGTTGTCCGAAGTACACGTATAAAAATAGTTCCAAACTGTTTATTCTTTCTCAGACCAGAATAGTTATCCTTCAGTGGTTGACAGGCTTTGTAGGCCTATATATAGTCACTTAGCATGTACTTGATCCCTTACCTGTATTAAATAATACTCTGTTAATTGTTTTCCTTCAAGATATCAGATTAATACGCACTAGAGTATGGAAGCCTTCTATGGTCACTCTTCCAAACATTGACCTCAGCTTGGAGAAATACAGTTCAGGAGGCAACATGTACATGTGTAAATAGCTGCCCTACCATAGCTCTGGGGGCTGTACATGTATCTATGCTGGGTCTAGTTTCTGATCAGTGGTCAAGCTAAAACTAGGTCATCACATGGACTGGTGTTAGATATATAGGTACATGTATGTAGTGAAAATAATGAATCAATTGAAGTTAAACTTAGAAATAATACTATCTGACATGTCTGAGAACTGAAATATTCTGAGATGGATGTCTTGCCACTTATTGTTTCATGCATTCACAGGGCTCGAAATTAACGCTTGTCCGCTTGTCCCGGACAAGTGAAAATTAGCTGGGACAACTAACTTCTGTCTGCATGGTTGTCCCGGGACAAGTACTTTAAAATTACAAAAATCACAGAAACCAGCTTCAGTCAGACATTCAGACACAAATGATAAATTTTCCTTGGATAATTTGAGCTGAAAATTAAAATGATTCTGTTTTTCGGCACCGTTTTGTTGTTCTGGCAGGCACTTTCTTTTCTCCTGCATTTTATCGCGAGTTTGATTTTAGGGGAGATAACTCGTGGCCATTTCCATGGCAGACTTAGTTCCCTTGATATCTAATGCCACTGCTTGGAGAGTGTCATTTCCTGTCAAATTGTCGATCCAGTGTAGTCTGATTTGCGGCAGAATTTGACATATATAGAAAGCAGAAAATATGTCTCTTTTTACATTCGGCTTCACGGCAAATAAACGCGGACAAGGAGAAGATCATGATCAGGTTGAGGCGCCGACTGAAGTAGCCGAAAAGCGCCAAAATTTCACTGACACACCCGACGACGTACATCCTGCGACAACAGCAGCTGAAGGTGCACGTGGCACTAGTGGTCGGGTCCGGAATTTCCTGCCAGCGTGGCGCGATGGACGGCCTTGGCTATTATACGAAAATTATCCAACAATTGAGAACAGACAAAGTTGAAACTTACCTTTACCGATTGTATACTGTAAATGATCAGTGATGGTGTAATGAATAAGGTAAATAAAGACCAGCAAATATTGATTAAAACTTGAAATTATTTTGAAAAATTTGGGGCAAGTAGTTATTTTTTGGGACAACCAGACTATCCATAGTGGTTGCCCATGGGACAACCACTGGAAAATCTTAATTTCGAGCCCTGCATTCATGTGTTCTAATACTTTCATTCAGTGCCAGTACTGGGTGTACATGTATGTATAATAGTATTATCACTACATACGGATCAGCTTGGTATTATGGCCAGTTTTTCATGTGTTTTTTGGGGGCTTTTTCAAACAAATAGATACTATTTTGAATTGAAACTCTGGAAAAGAAATCTGCTACTCAGGAAGCAGCTATTCTTCTGAGTTTTACTATCTCCACTATTGCAGCCAGTCAATCGATAGTCTCTGAAAATGATACTCGGGTATCACAATCAGTTAAAAACTATTTTTCCTGTTAGCCATAAATTACAAAACACTAATTTACAAATGGAAGTACAGTGCAATAAAATCTAGATTATGCAAAGAGAAGTTCACTTGCAATGGATGTTATCTGTCCCAACCCTCAATCAAGCAACAACTTTTATCTTCTGAACCACCTTTCTATATATGCCCATGGGCCTAGTTTTTACCCCTCGGCCAACTTTGGCCTAGGGGTATTGTCATCATCATGTCCGTCCGTCCGTCCGTCCGTTACCGCGATATCTACAGAACCGTTTCATGCATGGCAACCAAACTTGTTACATCTATTTATCTTCACGTAAATCAGAAGCCTATCGAAAATGAGTCATCTCGGACAATATTTTGCAGAGTTATGCCCCTTTTTGAGATCTGGCGTAAGCCAGAGGCTCTTTAGAATGCTGTAGGGAAACGGACAAAAGTGCAAACCGACTCACGGGATAGCCTTACGCTGCATGAAAGTAGTTCCACAGAGATGAGTTTTGGGGATCCTTAGTGGTTGAAAGGCTTTTGTATGTCTATATTTAGTCACTAATAGTCACTTGGCATATATTTGATCCCTTATCTGCATTAAATATTACTCTGTTCATTGTTTTCCCGCAAAATATGAGATTAATAGTACACTCTAAAGTATGGCAGACTGGTATCGTCACTTTGCCAAAGCTTGGACACTGCTGAGAAAATTATACAGTTTAGCTGGTTAGGTGTATATGTGAGAGATGCTCTACCATAGCAGCCAACCTGGCCACCATTGTCTCATTATCACCTTTGCAGGCCACTGTTTGCTTTTCTCACAAGAGCAAGCTGTAACATATCTTATAATCTTTTCCTATCTTGTACTCCACCAGTCAACCTGTGGGATAACCAGAAAGTGTAATATAGGTCTTGTCTTATCCTAACTTGTGACATAGCCATCATCAAACTTGATGTCCAGCCCTTCTCACTCATAACACTAAATCAATCTCTATTTACCCCTAGGTACATGTACAAACTTACCTTAATCCCCTGTGGGTATTTAGGCCTAGACTTCATTCCACTGGCCCCTTTTTCCATCGAATTCTCAACAGGTCAGTTTGCAGTTTCAACGCAACACCAACAATACCATGTTAAAGGAGTTAGGTGCATGATTGGCTTTTTTGAGATACTTTTCAAATTTCCTATGGTTTAACATGGTGCTAAATAGCATACTTGGCAATATTGTGCAGATAGTTTTGCTAAACTTCGCAGTAGGCAGAAAAGTGGGTTACTTTAATAGCATCTATATTCAATATTTAGCACTTTTATAATCTACTCTAATTAGAAGAGATTCGCATTAAAATATCTTTAACACCGTGTCGAAGAAAGGACAATATATTCAATATTTAGCACCTTTATAATATCATCTAATTAGAATATAATTTGATTTTTGCAATCAAGTACCAAAGGAAGATGTTGTTTTTGGCGTTTTGTTTCTTTCGAAATTACATTTAAAGGGACCGATTGTCTCCGAAACACCTTCGGTCATCGTTGAATGATTGATTTGTTGTGCCAGTAAGTCTGAATACATGTCAGCTGTCTGCATCAGTGAGGTTGCCTTTATATCGCCCGTTCTGTAGGCACCAATCAAGCTTTACCTGGGACTGTCTTAAACAGCCTATATACCAGCACATGCGCGTTGTTTAACCAGGAAGAACGATAGAATAATCTGTTATTGTCTGAGTGGAGTTGCACAGACCACAAATGAAAATGTACTTGCGACTGTCTTAAAAATCCTTATTCACCAGCCCATGCAAGTTTGAAAATATGTAGCATTTGTGCTAATTATACAATATATTTCCTTTGGGAACAGGCAAGTCAAAGTGCTAACTAGCAGTAATCCTAGAAATTATCTTCAAAGTAGCACACCCCTTTCTAAATATCACTGATTTTAGAAATTATTTGCGAAGTAGCAGATCTGCTAAATAGCATGCGAGACAATAATAACCATTCCTGCACCTTAATGTGTCAAAGAAGGTATCATATTGCTTTCTTTATGCTGGTTAAATTAACATGGTGTTCATCTGGAATACCGAACTGACTTATTGGAGGAATAATGTATCAAGATAAAGAGCAAACTTCAGCTATTTTGGCTGAGTCAAGGTTGGATGAGCACCTACTGTAACGTGTGCAACTTCCCTCATTATAGGACTACCCTTCATTGTTCCCACAGATCAATTTCACATAAACTATGGTAAAAGTAACTCCGAAAATGGAAGTCAGTGTGATATAATATTCTATATTTCGGCTTCCATTTTCGGAGTTACTTTTATCCTAGGACTGCCTTTCTTTGGTATGTTCAACTTCATTATGTCGGTACCTTTTAAGAAGGGCCGTTAGCGCCATAAATCCAAACGTTTAATAAATTTAAACGTTTAACTTGCACCAACCAATCAGATGTCATGCATTGACATTTGGAAGACCTTTCTTGTCCAAAAGCAAACGTTTGCTGTTGTAACGTCCAATACTTTAGACGTTTCCTGTCAAAAGGCAAACGTTTCCAGTAGTAATATTCGAGACTTTTAAACGCATCCGGTTTAAGGGAAATCGTTACCGGTTGTGATCGTCCAGTCAGATTGCTGCCGCGTATGTTCAAACCTCAACATCAACACGTGCATGTCCACTGGTAAAACGTTTCCGCTATGTAGTCTGTTTGAACCAATCAAAATAACCCTTACAAATATTCGCGCATATTGTATTCCTCATGCCCACGGTGCATAATGTCCTGCGCAAATTGTCCCGGTGCCAAAGATATTCTCCAAAACCTTATTTGTAAGAACGGTTTTCATTGGTTAAAATACACTACATACCGGAAACGTTTGTCAGTGGAGATTTGCACGTGTTGGTGTAGATGTTGGAATACATGCGGCCCGAATAAAAAATCTGATTGGACGATCACAACCGGAAACGTTATCCTTTTAACCGGAAACCTTTAAAAGACCGAATTTTTCTTTTGACAGTCTGAAGTCGCGAATTTACAACTGGAAACGTTTGCTTTTTAACAGGAAAATGTCAGTTCATAACATCTGATTGGTTGGTTCAAGTTTAAACGTTTAAACTTTTTAAAGATTTACAATTTTTAAATGTTTAAGAAGTTAAAACGTTTAAAGGATGCGTTTATGGCGCGAACGGCCCTTCATATACCTTGTCACAGGATGTAACTTGTGATTGCGTTTTAGCCACATACATTCGTGCCTGGTGCCACCTGTGCCTTACTTGAAATTAAATATATAACTGTGCGTTTATTTCATTACAAACTTCTCCCCAATAACCCAGCTACCAGATCTCATTAAAGCCCATAGGCTCTAGTTACAAATAAAAATCCATTTATGATTTGTTATTGTGATAATTTCAGAACCGTTCCATATACAACATCCTAACGTGATACAGTTGTTTCTCTTGACCTGAACTAGATGCCTATCGAAAATGAGTCGTGTCAGAAAGTATTTTGCAGAGTTATGCCCCTTGTCTAATAAAATTCACTAATTCCTATGTTAAGTTTGCATATAATTTCTATATCATGTTTGTATACTATCACATTTATTTATTGATAGGATGACTGATTTATTCTCTTACACAATGCGAAGAATGCCTGCAAATCTGTTTTGAAAATGACACTAGATGCCTATCGAAAATGAGTCGTGTCAGAAAGTATTTTGCAGAGTTATGCCCCTTGTCTAACAAAATCCACTAATTCCTATGTTAAGTTTGCATATTATTTCTATATCATGTTAGTATACTATCACATTTATTTATTGATTGGATGACTTGATTTATTGATTTATTCTCTGAGACAATTTTTTTTTTTCAAAGAAAGTACACTTACAATACCAGGGGTAAGTATTTCTTCCCACAAGCCAATCAATTGGTAGAGACACCCTTACATTATAATAGCTGGGGTTCAGAGCCGAGGGGTTTCGATAGCGCAGCTTCATGTTTATGCAAGAGCTGCATTCTTCTTGTTTCTGTGATATAGGTGTGATTTACCTGAAGAATATGGTGACCCAGTTTTGGTTGGAACGAGAAGGGGAGAATCCAGGAGACCCTGTGCCCTTCAACATCCATGAACACGACCGACAGACCATCCGAGAAAACGTCGTTGAGGCTATTATTCAGACACCAGAGGTTGTTAGGTAAATATAATAACATCATCATTACTGCATCCATGGGAACAGGAAATGTTCAGTGTCTGTGCCTTGGTCACTATGCAGGATGCTTTGAAGATGTGCACCACCTATTTGTGAGATGTAAGTTTGATCAAGTTTACGACATTTTGGACTTTTTTGCCATCAATTTCAATGTAGCACTGACACTGAGTATAATCAACTAATCAGTTCTTACTGGATGTTCCTTTGCAGGCTTGTTTAATATGCTTTGAAAGTGTACACGGTCTGACGTCACCTGCTGTTTGTGAAATGAAATATTAATTTTTGTCCAATTTATGACGGGTGGGATGTTGCCATTTTCGCAACATCAATTACAAGGTACCATTGCTGCTAAGTATCGACTAGTCCTAAAGTTTTGACTGGACAGGGGTTTTTCTAGACACTTTTTTCATCGTGGTAACCACGATGAAAAACAATTACAAATTGAGTTTTTGCAAAATTTTGTAAATTGAGTTTTATTTGCCGAAAATTGAGTTTTCTAAAATTTTGAGAATTTACGCGCCGAAGGCGCGCGAAAAATTGAGTTTCTACGAAATAAATTGAGTTTCTGAGAAATCTAAACTGAGTTTCGTCGTCTGTTATCCCGTCACCCTCCCCCAAAACCCCCGCGAGAAAGAAAAAAAAACGTGTGACCAGCCACGCCACTCGAGTCGAGATAAGCACACAGGATTTGTAACTGAAGTGCAGACAGATAACTTGTGTACCTTTATTATTCAATCGTATAGCTCCGATAAGGACGTCTGGTCTTGAACTGTTCTCATTTCAGTCGTATAAGTCCGATAAAGACATTGTCCTGAACGTTTCTCATTTCAAAGCAAATTGTTGGCGACGTTTTCGACGATCGAACTAGTCCGCCATTTTGATATTTCAAAGTTACGTCCCCTCTTTTCAGTCCACTCGGGAACCACTGCTGTCATACTGCTGTGGCTTATGAGTCTGGTCTCCGAGACACGCTGTCCGTCAATCTCCGTTTTTTTTCGGTTAAGTTCGGAACCAAGACAACGGGCAAGCATTTTCTCTCTCAGTCAACATTTCACTTCATGACTTGGATGCGTGTGGCGTTGAAAGACGTTTCCCCAGAAACAAGAAACGAACAAAACAGACATTCCCCAAAATACAGCTGATGTACCATTTGAGAATAAATACACAAAGTGAACAATGCAGATTGGTGTAAAAACAAAAGATCCACACTCTCTCCTGCGCAACTGGGGGTCTACATGCGGGGGCATATGCTATAACATACAAAATATACGTTTTTATGAATAATTTTGTTTCTGCCCGATGGAAATTTCTTAAACCCCAGTATGTTTTGTAAACAAGTCCCACACCACATACTACAAAATAGGGTGCATATTGAGTTTAATTTGCAATTTTTGGCCATTTATCTGCGTTTACCAAGCAGCATTGGATTTTTTTTGTGAAATCCACAAAACTTCACAACCACCATTGTTTTATTTTTTACGTCTCTTATTAACATTTTTATTGCCATTTATTTCTTCATTTCTTTCCTGTCACTTACAAATACCCAGACACTTACAATACTCAATCACCAACTTTGTCAAGGATTGGTTAACTCATGGAAATGGACAAGGGACAATTTTTATTTCTTGACTATAAGTATAGATTTTTTAAACTAAAGTAAACTATTTGCAGGGAAAATATTTTCACTTTTGGCCTATCACAATCCAGAGCTAAAGTACTCTCCCCCACCCCCAAAATAATCGATCAAATAGAACTTCCCGAGATAACTTGGATTTTAAAACTCTCTTGTTTTATTCGCGCTCATTTTTTAATTAAATGAAGCTATCTCTGAGGGAAGTATTTCTACTTAACATCTTTAGCCAAAATATAATCGGCCAATCACAGTTGGATAGCAAACAAACTTGTATGCAGCTATGTATGACACGCAACTTTGCTTGATGAGCTTCATAACATTACTGACATGTTCATTCACGATGAAAAATTGTCGCGAATTTATTTATTGTAAGTGTCCTACTAAAAAGATAAAAAAATTGAGTTTCCAGACTGCATGCGATGAAAAACCCGAAAAAATTGAGTTTTGTTGTTTATTTTGCGCGCCGTAGGCGCGCCGAAAAATTGAGTTTTTCATCTTTTTGAAATTGAGTTATATAAAGGAAAAGTGTCTAAAATAACCCCTGCTGGATGTTCCTGACAGTTTGCAGGCTTGTTAAGCATGTTTCCAAGATGTGAACTTGCATTCTGTGAGATGAAATAATATATCTCTTGCGCTGTAAAACTTACCTTCACATACCTTATTGCTATCGTGTTCTTACGTGATTGCCTTATTGTAATACATTACCACAGAAACAAAATAGTCCCTGTGCTCCCCAGTGCCCATGCGCAAGTACCCAGAATCCAATCTGTCCGACCACGTAATTTCCTTCTTTCCTCTACAAGTCGTAGTGGAAACACGTGTTCTCAAATTCGTCTGAAAAATCTTCGATCTACTTTTGAGTTTACCATGCATTACCTCGGAATTTACCTTGGATATTACCTCGGATTCTACCTTGGATATTACCTCGGATTCTACCTGGGATTAATACCTTGGATTTTACTGTGATTCTGTGATTCTTGCATTACCTACCGTGCCTGGAAATCTCACCCGTCGGGAAGTATTCAAATCCTCTCTGAATCAAATAAAATGGCTTCTATTGTCTGCGTTATATGTGGTCTATGAAGCCGGCCTACGGTCCCGCTTTGGCTGGTCCTTTGTGTCGGGAGAACTGGTTTGACCAGTTTGTAAGAATGAGCTTTGTCCCGTCAACGTATTTCTGACAAAGGAAAATATCTTGTCGGTTCATGTGATAGTGTATTTCTGTCGTCTCCTGTCTGGCGGGGCCGAGAAATTGTATTGTTCTCCGTCTCGTCTTTAGAGTAACGGAGAACCTTCTTTTCTTATGTCTTTTAAACGTAATTTAATGTTTATATGACGCACCGTTTCACTTTATTGTTGTAATAAATATTCCGCCTCCAACTATTTCTGATTATGTGAAGTTGCTACGGGTACAAGATGGCGTTCGTCATCCAGGTAAGACTGTACACGAGATGACCTTGATCGCATATGTTGTTCCCTACTTCCAGTTTCAGATTATCGTACCCGGCGGCTGCATCGAACTCCACCTTGATTGGCTTCGTCATGCAGAAGATACTTCTACAACAATGCCGGAGAAATTGAGGAAAGATGTGCCTGCAATTTCTTCCGTTAGGCCATCCACAATAATATTTCTGTTTCCAGTAACCCTACCTACCCATATATTTTGCAGTCAAAAAAAAAAGTTTGGGTAGACGTTTTTTTTTATTTCTATGTTTTTCAGCAGTACTCCATGAAATACTATACAAAAAGGTCAAAAATCCACTAAAAAAAAAAAAAAAAGAAATAAAAAAATTAAAATTCCTGCCTACCTACCTACCCAAATTTTCTAAAGTTGGTTACTGAAAATAAAAATATTATTGTGGATGGCCTTATTGCACCACTTCCGTAAGGTCGTCGGTTGTAATAACTCCTGTTTCCGGTTTGCTGTGTCTACTATTCCCTCAACAAACTGGAACTTCGATAATAAATTCGAAGATGGTGACCACCCCCCTGTCAAGGACCCGTCACTTCCGGAGAATTTATCAACAATTCGGCCCAGCTCATCGCCGTCTACACAAACTACGGAGATGTCTGCTGCATCTGTAATATCACCACTTCCTGTCATCGGTGACTATTACACCAGTATCCGGTTTTGCTGAATCTGGCCGTTCATTATTGAATGTGCCGAGATTATATAGGGCTCTGCCGCAACCATTGTCAGCACCCCCGCAGCTTTCTCAAGTGGTACTACAACCACGTATACCTGGGTCCAGTTATGTCTTCCAGCCTACGTCTATTACGAGTTTCTCGGATATCTACATGCAACCTCTTACATCATACCTTCCGGTATCATCTTACCTTCCGGTATCATTGTCTTACATCGGAACTTCCGCTTCTGTTCTTGCGCATGTTCCGACTTCGGCAACTACATCCTTCTACAGGCTTGCTGCAACTTGTAATGTTCTGTTACGTAATCGTTGTATGGTGTTCCGGTTCAACCATCGATGTATAGTTCTCCAGTTACTACAATGCTCTGACGTACTCTCCATTTCCTGTTCGTCATGCGGTGTACAGGCCTACATCAGGCCCATTTCACAATAGAGAGCCAATTTTTCCAAAAAAATAATTTGGTTTTGATGTTATCACCTATGCATGATAACTTAAGTCAATATCCCAAGAAACATGCTTGATACTCATTTTTCAGGTAGAATAGTTTCTGGTCATTTTTATGAGGCTTAAAGGTCAACCCAAACGGAATTTTTTTTGGTCTAAAAATCCTTAAAAATCATAGTTCATACTTCACTTTGTATGAAAAAAATATTGAAAAAATTCTAATCTGATCAGAAACACACGTAATATGGGAGCAAAGTGGGCTTTTCCACACTTTCACAGCTGGGTTGATGACGTCACGCAGGGAAGTTGCCTGAGAAAAAACAGCGGATAACATGGAAAGCGAGTGCAGTCAGAGCTCCGGTTCAGATGTCGATTCGAGCGATATCAGCTGCTTAGATGGAAATATTTTTCGCCAAGAAGATGAAATAGACATAGAGGAGGATGATGACGGGCAAATTAACAGTTGTTTGCAGACCAACGGCGGAATTCAGCCCTATCAATTTGAGCCGTACGGCTCCGATTCTGACAGTGACAACCACTCTGACAACGTGGAACTCGACGACGACAGGATTCGGAGAGGTCGTTTGTTGAATACAGATTGGTATGCAACTTGACTGGAAACCTTATTATCGTCATCTATAAGACCAAATGTCCATATATTTCAAACTGTATTGAATGTGGAACGATTCTGTGATGTAACGAACGAGCACATCTGTGTTGTTATTGTTGTTACTGACCGAGGCAGCCTTTTCGAAGGGATAAACTCCGGGATTCGGCAGTATGGACAGTAAACTGTTGATAACTCTACTGATATACGTCCGACTTGAATTTTGTTTGTTTTCCCATAATCCCCATGAAATACCAATTTCAGAATTATATAGTTTGATAAAAAAACTTTGGACATTCATGGCGAAAAGTAAGCCGTGGTGAGTGGATCGGCATTCACATTTGCTCAATTTTCGACAAATTACCTCAATTAAATTGAAATCGAATGATATTCCCACAATCTCAAATGTCAAGGGATTATGAAAGTATAATTATCACTTCTGTATCTACAGCCATTCACTCCAATTGGTGTTTTTTATTTATTTACTTATCAAACGTATATATATTTATGAAAGATCATTTTATTATTATTATTAAATAGTATATAATTTAGATAATTTATTTGCGTGAAGTTTGTGCCAACATTTGGCTAAAAACGCATACATAGAATGAATAAAATTGAACATACAAATACAGACATTAAGACACATTGGAACAAATGGTTAAACGTGTATATATGAAATAGAGACTCATCCAGTCTAACCTGTAGGTGCTCAAGCAACAATGCCACGCGAGAGCGAGCAGGGCATGTACAGCCGTCCCCCTGCCCGAGGCCTCGCTTGCAGGCTAGGTTCGTTCAGCCGATGTCCGTGATAGATTCTCCTTGTCCGATTTCTTTGCCGTCACATTCTGATTGTTCTTACGTTTGATAGTTGGAATAGCTGTTCTCTTTAGTTTTGGTTTGTACCCGAATTCAACTGCTACGCTGTAGATGTCCTCGAATGATGTCTTTCTGTCAAAATGTGCCGAGCAAATTATACGAGTACTGGCTCGGGCCCTCTTTCCACACTCTCGTGTTGCGTACAAATTTCGTCCAATTTGCAGCGATTTTCTCGTCTTTGGGCCACAAATGAATACTAACACCGTCATCTGTAGTAAAACTGCAACCTCCCACTACACAAGGTACGGCTCCGATTCTGACAGTGACAACCACTCTGACAACGTGGAACTCGACGATGACAGGATTCGGAGAGGTCGTTTGTTGAATACAGATTGGTATGCAACTTGACTGGAAACCTTATTATCGTCATCTATAAGACCAAATGTCCATATATTTCAAACTGTATTGAATGTGGAACGATTCTGTGATGTAACGAACGAGCACATCTGTGTTGTTATTGTTGTTACTGACCGAGGCAGCCTTTTCGAAGGGATAAACTCCGGGATTCGGCAGTATGGACAGTAAACTGTTGATAACTCTACTGATATACGTCCGACTTGAATTTTGTTTGTTTTCCCATAATCCCCATGAAATACCAATTTCAGAATTATATAGTTTGATAAAAAAACTTTGGACATTCATGGCGAAAAGTAAGCCGTGGTGAGTGGATCGGCATTCACATTTGCTCAATTTTCGACAAATTACCTCAATTAAATTGAAATCGAATGATATTCCCACAATCTCAAATGTCAAGGGATTATGAAAGTATAATTATCACTTCTGTATCTACAGCCATTCACTCCAATTGGTGTTTTTTATTTATTTACTTATCAAACGTATATATATTTATGAAAGATCATTTTATTATTATTATTAAATAGTATATAATTTAGATAATTTATTTGCGTGAAGTTTGTGCCAACATTTGGCTAAAAACGCATACATAGAATGAATAAAATTGAACATACAAATACAGACATTAAGACACATTGGAACAAATGGTTAAACGTGTATATATGAAATAGAGACTCATCCAGTCTAACCTGTAGGTGCTCAAGCAACAAATGCCACGCGAGAGCGAGCAGGGCATGTACAGCCGTCCCCCTGCCCGAGGCCTCGCTTGCAGGCTAGGTTCGTTCAGCCGATGTCCGTGATAGATTCTCCTTGTCCGATTTCTTTGCCGTCACATTCTGATTGTTCTTACGTTTGATAGTTGGAATAGCTGTTCTCTTTAGTTTTGGTTTGTACCCGAATTCAACTGCTACGCTGTAGATGTCCTCGAATGATGTCTTTCTGTCAAAATGTGCCGAGCAAATTATACGAGTACTGGCTCGGGCCCTCTTTCCACACTCTCGTGTTGCGTACAAATTTCGTCCAATTTGCAGCGATTTTCTCGTCTTTGGGCCACAAATGAATACTAACACCGTCATCTGTAGTAAAACTGCAACCTCCCACTACACAACGTCGCGGCATATTTAAAAAATGATGCCCCGATACTCCGAAAATCTCCAGAAATCAGCAGCTACATACGACTGTGGTATACGGCTTTAACATAGAGAATACAAGACGGCTTCCCTCCGTGACGTCACAGCTGGAATTGACAGGAGAGCGATTTTCACCTTTCAAACGGCAATATCTCGCCAACCAGACTGCACAAAATTATGAAAAAAATATCATTATTTTCAGAATCGAAAGGACTATTTTTTTATATTTTTGACCTCAGAGCGTTTGGGTTGACCTTTAACGACAGGTGAAAATTCTGAACTCAAAATTAGCATTTTCACATTATTATTGTAAATAGATCAAAACTGACAAATAATTAGAATTATGTGAGAAATTTTATGTCCATCATCATGAGAAAGGAATGTTTTGACAATATATAGTAGGAAAATGTACACTTCTTATTCCATTTTCTCAAAAACATAGTAATATTGTAAGAAATTTCATTTGTTACTTACGTGACAGATTTGTTGAAATTTTTAGCCATGGAAAAGGGAGAGCAAATCGGTCAAAATTTAACTACATTACTAAAGCTAGTTTGTTTCAAATATGAAATCTGTAGGACATATAACTGAGATAAGTTTTCAAGAATCAAGGAGAAATGACTAAAAATCAGTTACTTACGTGACATGTCACGTAAGTAACAGGTTTTGTCACGTAAGTAACATAATCATTATAAGCATTCTGATCACTTTTGTAGCTACCATGTTCCAAACTGACTATCCTTCAAGGATGATAAAAAGATACAATAATATCTGGAAACATGAAATACTGAAGAGAAGAGATTATACTCGAGTGACAGCTCAAAATACCCTGAAATTGCTGAATTCTGACAGACTAATGTTACTTGGAGAATTCGGTCCCTCAGTCCAGCATCACAAACTGTACTTGTTTATGGTATACATGAGGTGAACAAGACAGGTGAAGTAATGTATGCATGGGAACTGGATTCAACTTCATTAGTTAACTCATTCAGTACCGAGCTTCATTTCTGGCCTAAGTTCCAGTAGCTCCACAGCTGAGTCTCAATGCGTGCAGTGCACGAACATCCATTACAGAAACTGTCGACCAAAAGTTCATTTCAAAAATATTTTGTTTATGAAAGTGAATAAAATTTGAAACTTTATATCTCCATGAAATACACAAACATCAGAAATTGTGTTTGTGTTTATATTTTTATAATTATACATGAAATTATGCATGCAAATTTCATGAAAACATGTTTTTATCTGTTTGAAAAAATGCTTCAACAAAAAAAACATCGAAATTGTCATGGTCTGGTTTCAGATGTACGTAATCTCTGGCTGGTAAAATTTATAGCTGATTGTAGTATACATTCCCTGGATAAAGATGATAATTTCCATAATTTATTTCATCCACATATAGACGAAAATCCTGTGACGTCATCGCTGATTGTAAACAGACTGCGCGCCTCTACTTCAGGGCAAAACATTGAAAGTTTCAAGGGAGACAACTCGATTAACATGCAGATTTATAGGCAGTCGCCCCAAACGGTTATCATTTATAGTCGTGGTTTAGCGTCGTATCTTGAAACGAAATTTATGGATATGATTCATTCGTCACAAAACTTAAATTCGTTTTTGTATATAAAATATTTTCATGACAAATACTAAGCAAATGAACATTTTAGCAGTGAATAAACTAAGGCCTTCAGTACGGCATATACCGGTACGTTACATTGCCGTTACATTGAGCTACCGGGTGATTTAATTTTCATATTTCATGTCCTACGGAAGTTTTAATTTGAACTTCATTATTATAAGATGCCTTGTCTTCTTTATGGGGCTAAGGTAATACGACTATATATTTAGAAATATAATTTGTACTAATGGTACGGTACCATTGTTTTTACAAAACACAATACTTTCGTATCCGTTCTGACCAAATTGTCATTTTCTGTTCATTTGCCACTTTGATCGAAAGCAATCTAGTGTTGCAATGCCGCTTTTTATAAGCTGTGACTTACATCAAATATCGTTTTGAATCAAGGTCTTAGGTGTCGTTTTAGCCTCCGGATATCTATTGGTCCCAACCTAAGCTTTTTTTTTGGAAGCCTGTCTTGGCGAATTTGGTTTAAAATCTCGGCAAATCGTGTTATGCGTGTACAAGTAAACATCGCAAGAAATAGCTGAAGATATATATTATTTATGAAAATAATTCATGGCATTCATATTTTCATGATCCCGAAATACTGAGATGAAAATATGTATTTAGGTTTTCATTTATGGATGCGTTTGCAAAGGACAGTTATCAAAACCTATATAGTCAGGAATATCGCGAAAAAATCGCGTCACATCGGCACCATCTTTTCCCATTAATATTACAAGGAAACTGCTAAAGAAACAGAAATGATATTTTATTTCATGATCCTATAATACTAGACAAGAAATTTATGCATTTAGATTTATATTTTACGGGAGCCTTTTCAAGTAAAGTTATCAATACCAAGTGTCGGTATCGCGGAAAATTCCTGGCGAATTGACACCATCTTTTCCGATAAATATTACAAGAAAACAGATACAGCAATAATATTTATATTTTCATGATCCTATAATACTCGAGATGAAAAATAAACAGTTAGATTTTTATTTTATGGATGCGTTTTCATAGTAAGTTACCGGTATTGAAACCTGGTGTCGGTATATCGCGGAAAATTCGCGGCGAATACAATCTAACTATTCTTGTAAACATTACATGAAGAACGAAGAATATACAAAAACGTTTATATTTTCATGATCCTATAATACTCAAAATGAAAACTATTTATTTAGATTTGTATTTTATGGATGCGTTTTCAATGAAAGTTATTAAAACATTTTGTGTCGGTGTATCGCGAAAAATTCCCGTCGAATCGACATTTTTACGTTAAACTTCTCGTCGTGAGGTGAAAGTAATGTGTAGTAAAAGATATATTTCTGAAACGGGTGTCTGTACAGGTTTAATAATAAGTAAACAGAATCAAATATCGAAGAGATACAGGCAGAGTTATTAACTGTTGGTTAGGCTACCATCTCCGGCGTATCCCCCGTCATATTTTCGCGGCCGTGCCCACTACCCTGTAGGCCTAGGTTTAAAGATTGCTAGAATGTCAAGTTACTGAACATATGCCATAAGAATATTTTTTAAAGCAATGCATGAATATAAGTTCTGTGTCTAATGTATCGCATCCATAAATTTCCTCCGATATATAACGCTAAATCACGACTATAAATGTGAGCCATCTTAGGACATTGCCTATTAATTTGCATGTTAATCGAGTTGTCTCCCTTCATACCAAGCGCTTTCTGCCAGCAAGTTTCGCGCGCAACACCGGAAGTGGAACCCGATTGTAAACATTGGCAACCCGTGTATTACTTATAAATTAAAGTTTTGATCTGGTAGAAATTTTCGTTGATAGTGATCATATTACGTGCAAAATAATGAAGTAGAAGGTTTTTTTTCTCGTCCGATTCAATCGCGTCCATGCTCCGTTTCCCTGAACCGATTTCAATGAATGACGTACCATTGTAAAGCCCATTCATTCAGCTTTCTTCTCGTAGTAAAATTACTATCGGATGGCCAGTGAAACGAAAGATTTGATTGGATTGCAAAAGGATGTTTAGAAATGATCATTCTGATAAGCCCGCTGCTTTGGGCAAGTGGATTGGATAAGAGCGTTCATGTGACGTACGGCCCCGTAGGCGAGCCAATCGGGTTGCGTCTTTCTTCGCGGGTTTCGTTGGAAGAAATCAAAACAGAAAAGATGGAGCGAAATTATGACAAGTTGGTGTCGGACATTACCAGAATATTTGGGAAATAAATTTACCAAACGTATACGATCGTAGGAATTCTCAACAATGGATATATACCTGTACCTTGACACAAAATTTGACAGAAAATATCTCGTGAATTCGTCAGATTTCTCAAGGAATCGGATGCCACTTCAAGGTATTTGAACATTTGCAAATGTCGGCCAAAACTGCGCGATTTTCTCACAGATCTCTTCTCGGAATATAGTTTTATTTCGTTATATTTTTCATTCAATACGAAAATGCTTTATATATAATCGGATAGATAGCGATCTTATGTTTCGATATATGTATGGTTTACGTGATATTTCTTCCTGAATAGACCAGGAAACAAGAATTCCAACAGCCGTGTATACGGCCGACTTCATTTTGGAAATTTTCGTGATTTTATTTTTTATCTGCGTTTTCAAACAACGATCTTGAAATAATTTTTCTGTTAGTCAAATCCAAATTTCGGAAATTGTTACGAGAGAAAATAAGCTTCGTAAACATATAGGCCTTTAATTACATTTGACAATGCTTAGATATGAAAATTCTATTTTCCCACGACAGTTATGTTTTGCGCCATATGGCGTCGATGGGGTTGAGGAGGCCCAGATCTGTGACGCCAAATGGCGCTTACGGTACCGAATGAGTTAATGTGCAAATGTATATCAGATCATTATCTATGGGATTTCTCTTCATGTAACATTTTTATTCATTTTCTTTAGTTTGCTCACTCAGCCAGACAAAAGGGAAGAAAAACTTCACAGCTACGATCTCATGTACCTTCTAAATGGAACATGTTACATCTTTCATTCACTTGATTAGATGACCGAGCTAGATTTGTGCTCTTTCACATTAGTAACACTAACATGACTAAAGGTCTTCTTCTGATTAAAAATCACCTTCAGATCACCAGATCTGATGGTGGAAATCTCCACAATATGATATAGATTCTTTAGTACATGTATGTGATTGAAGAACCACACACCAGCCATGTTTTTTGCATTTTTCTTAATGGATGGTATTACAATACTTGAAAAGTGATGGTGATGATGTTCCAATCCACATTGCTTTCTGTCTGTACATGTATCTGTAGCCCTTTCTTCATCATCTTCACACAGTAACTCAGTAAATACAATGTACTTTTGCATGTACATTGTAGTACGGTACTGCAACAGATGCAGCTGTCTGTTTATTGCACATTGAAATAAAGATGCTGAAAATAATAATCCTGATACAGTACCGGCAGTATAAAGATTTTAATTCATGCTTTCAACATTACATTGTTATCTCTGGCAACACATTATCATGATCGAGTATAGACTCTGCATTTCATTGGATAAATTCATTACCACAATGCACAATACATACTAAATTCTACTGTCTACTATAATGCCTCCGGGTACATCCAGAGAAGCAATGTGGACTACTGGAATATCCTCACCATAACATTTCATTATGTCATATGTTACTTACGTGACGCTTTTTTGTTACTTACGTGACACTATCAGTGTTGCTTAATTAATTATTAGAACGTACTTAAAATAAATATGCCAAAAAACATGTCTATTGTGTGCTTGTTCACTCTCATACCAAGAATATATATCATCAATTGGGTAGATTTTCCCAATCAAATCAGACGCTTTTTAATAAGAAGAAGAAAATCGAGAAAATGCCTAATTCTCTGCGTTACTTACGTGACAGAGCACAAATCAAGCTCTGTGAACTAATCAAGTGAATGAAAAGAGTTGTAACATTTCTCATATAGAAGGTAGGATACTACTCTTACATACTTATGAGGTTGTAGCTGTGAAGTATTTTTTCTCTTGTCTGGGTGAGTGAGCAAACTTCAAAAAAGGAATGAAAATGTTACTTACGTGACGTGAAATGGGCCATCATATCCTTCTGTGGCTTCTGTAGACCCACCATATTGTGTACCTCGACGTGTGACTTCTCCTGTTACAGTCTTCTGTTGTCACATTCGACTTCCGGTACATCGGCTGTTTACTGCCGTTCTCCATCCCCGATTCAGAGACGTGAAGTAAAGGTTGCACATCCGCATCTGCTGTTATATACGGCGCATGTTTCAACTTACGTGGCTTCAGCTTCCGATTATACAGACATACGATGTATCACTGATGAGCTATTTATTCTACGATAAAGAATAAATACCTGTTCCATCGGGCTGTTTATTCTATGATAAAGAATTACATGCCTACTCATCTATACACAGCCCTTGTATTCCCCCGTACCTGTCCGTTACGGAAGAGGGGGGGGGGGGGAACGCTACAGGGCCTCGTATCCTGTTGTTTCGGTTGATCAGTCACATCCGGCAACGTCGAATGTTATCAGCCATCAGGTCTTGCATCACATTCGACTTCCGGTTATGCAGATCTTCACTTCCATCTCTAACCTGTGAGGCATACGGTATCGTATTTAGACCTATCCTACACTGGTAGTGAATGTTGCTCATCTGTACCTTCGGCCTAAGTACCCAGTTAGGCCGGCAATCTCTCAACGGCTTCTGTCATTTCCGGAGTGGAAGTACAGATTATGTCACCATGTGGCTGCCTGAAGTTCTGCCTATGTTTCATAGCGCATTCCTTCTTTTAAGGGGCTACGGCGTTCTACGTATTGGTTTCGACCGTGCAAACGCCGGAAATCTCTCATCAGCGTCTGTCACTTCAGAGAGGAAGTACAGATTATGTCACCATTTTGCTGCTTATAACAGCTTACTGGTGACGATTACGCAACTATTGAGAGTATCCTGTTTTCACACTTAACTTACTATCGTAAGTTGTGAAGACATATGTTCATCAACTACGGCGTTTTACGTATTGGTTTCGACCGTGCAAAGGCCTGCTTTGATGTCAACGGAACGGTTATGGATTCGGATACTTGGCCACTCCATTGTTTCAACCGTTTCCGATCTGATGAATTTTCACCGCTGTATCTCGCTCTATAGTTTCGAGAAAGCAGGTGATTTATTCCCATATCTAGCTGCCTGAAGTTCTGCCTATCTTCATAGCGTATTCCTTCCTGTCTACGACTTCTATCAACTAGCACCGTTTGGTAACTGGTCGTTTGACTTTGCAGCTGGGCAGTATGACGTCAATTCCGGTTTTCACTCCGGATTGTAACTCATTCTGCAGTGTCACAGCCTCACCCGGGTCCTCTAGTCAGCTTTACAATTGTCTTTGGGTCTTGACGAGGGTTTGCGCATGCGCATTCCTATACCATCCATCAGTATCCGGTTCCTCGTTGATCCATATGACTTATGTAGACCCTGACGATTGGGTGTTGCTGTTGCGTCATGAATGGAGCATCATCTCCAGGTATGACTTATTGTCAGAATTTGGACCAAATTCGTTTGAACCAAACATTTTGGGTTTGTTTCGTTCAACTATTTGTACGTCACATCTATTCCCAAAAAATTCTGACAATGCTTGCCGAGTTTGGTCATCTTAACGAAACAAGGAGAGATCGTACTTTCCTAAAATACGTGATCTTCTGCAGTTTCTTCCCTATGGGATCCTGATCGATCCTCTGGGTATTCCACTTCGACTGTGTCTTTAGAGGTAGTGAACGTGTTCACTAAAGAAATCCTCTTATGGAGACCTGTTTCGACTCGTCTTCTTCCACACACAGCTCATCATGGGATTGTGATTACTCTGGTCAGTTACACCAAAACATGTTATCTGGCTAAACTTGACACGGAACCGTTTCTGTTAAAATCGCATTCCCTCATCTTCTCTACTTCCGGTGGAGAATGTGGAATTGATTAACAGACTTCTCGGCGATGATGACGTAGTTGCTTGCTGCGACCTAGGGACTTAATCTCCGATGTCACGTAACCGGAAGAAACTACGATTTACCCATTCTTCTTGAGGTTACATCCCTATTGCGGCTAAACTACTCCTGGCCGGCGAGTGTTCAGGGTGGTGTATGAGACTGCGTCGCCTCGTCATCGTTTCCTTCAGTTTGCAGCGGAATAGTTCCAGCAACATGATCGGTTTTGTAGGCAAGCTTCAGTGGATACTCTTTCAGTTTCCATGTTACTCTTTCATGTTTCCATGTCTCATACCGAGCTACCACGGACTTATTCAGTTCTGTATTACCTGTAGTGTAAGCACAGAATCTATTTTTCGCTTCTGTCTTTCCTCTTCTAAAGTGGATGACAATATGGAAGAGCCTTCATTCCGGCGGTAATGTTGCTGTTCTTTTCTTCCGACACTGAGTTATCATTGCGGTGGCGTTGAAGTGTTCGTCCCAGTACGCACCTAAATCCTTTTTGGAGGTCAAATCTCACCTGTACTGCTCTACTTTGCACGGAGAACCTTTTGACCGGTGTTTCTTCCTCCGTCTCAGCCATTCTTAAGACGGCGTCGAGGAGGGCTGGAGAACATATTCGGTTCGAGAATTGACAGTCGTCTCGTAACGGGCGGAAGTCAACAAATTCTCAATAACCAACGCTTGTGTTGTGTCAGACATTATCATAGCTTTTCACCTTCATAAACAAGCACGGGGAACAGTGATTTGTTTCCCCAGTGGCTCCTGCTTTTAGGGATCGTCGCTACGAGTTTGTCACGTTTCCGGTATATCGGACTCTCTATCAGGTTCTTACGACCGGGTGACAGCTAGTCGTAGACCGCCAGGTCGAATGCTTCAATTATGAGAAATTTCAGTGACTTTATGATTCCTGTTTATATTTCTCATACTACGATCCCAGCAGTCGTGGCAGCGTCTTGCGTACGTTTATGGCGTAACCTTGCTGGAGGATACATTCTTCGGCCGCTGCTACTCTGATGACAACTATTTCGGCGACCGGCTTCCGGTCAGTGGCATCAGTACATGTCGGAAACTATTCAAAATTAAAATAATAATGTGTCCATCAAGATACTATTACATGTTAGGCGACTATAAATCTTGTTTATATTTGTTACAGAGTACAGCTTTGTGTATGTGTGAGCCACATAGCCAAGTATGATTACCCCGGTCGGTGGCCAGATCTCGCCCAGAAGATTGCCATGTATGTCACCTCAGATAACCAGGCCACTCTGATGGGAGCCCTCATGTGTCTTTACCAACTCGTCAAGAACTATGAGTAAGATTCACTTTTATCCTATCTGCATAAAGGTCGGATTGGATCATGTCGTCACCCTGTCAATCCATCCTGCTTGGTTGGCTGGATGCCTGGCTGTCTGTGCATATGAGGTCCGACGTTTATCCTCTTGATGCCAAACTGTTTCAAATTTGGTATACAGCATTACTTAGAAGCAGTAAAGAACAAGCACAAGAATATTGAATTTGAGTGCATTACGATGCGTTTTGTGGTTTCCATGGAAACATAACAATGTCTATATGATCACGTTCACACAATATAACACGAATTGTTGCAGCTAGAAACCTCCCTTTTGGTACATAGCATTGCTGTGTGGTAAAACACAAGCCTATCAAATTTGGTACATCGCGATGATTTTTGTGGTTTCCAATGCAACAAATGGAATTTCCGGCAAATAAAAACAAGACACCTAACAATTTTTGGCACAATCTTCCAAGATAATTATTTTGGTGAAACCACGATGTGCGAAAACTGCTGTTGACAACAAAAAGTATTGATACTAGGCTAAAAAGTGACGCTGCAGTGCCTGTGAAGCTTGACGGTGATCTCTGCTATTGACAGGTACAAGCGACCCAATGAGAGAGAGCCCCTGAATCAGGCCATGCAGCACCTCCTACCTATCATCTATCAGCGATGTCAACAGTTACTGCCTGATGTCTCGGAGGCCTCCAATCTACTGCAGAAACAAATTCTCAAGATCTTCTATGCTCTAACACAGGTATGTCTTTGTATTTGCTCAGGAAATTACTTTGTTTGAGCATACTAATAAACTAGTGACTGTTATATGCCTACATAACAACTTTTGGCCGGTTTAAAGATGTAAATCTAGGCTGGAATTGATGTCTCTCAAACTCTGTGAAAGTGGCATATGTTATGACCCCGTGCAAAATAAAACACATTTGACCACAAAAAAAACACCTAAAGTTGTTTTTTCCATTCACGAGAAAATAGGAGGATTTGGTCTTTAAAAATAAACAGCATAGTATGTTGTTTATATTTTGACGGCCATGTCAACAAGCCTACACCATATGGTGCATTCTGCCTTACGTATGCTCTGCCACGCGACCGAACCTTAGGCACGAGCCATGACGTTATTCCATGGCTGCAGTTGTTCAGCATTCAGATTCATGAGCATCGCTTTGTCATTCAAACGTCCTTTTCCTCTCCTCGCAGAATACATATTTCATGGCGAAACAGAAAACCTGTTGAAGCGTGCAGAGTTTCAAATCTCTCTGACAAGATATTCTTGAATTCATTGTATATGGCGATGCCACTATCATCCGATATATAACTCCTATGATGCTTTAGCAAACTTCGCTGCTAAAAAAGTTTACAAAATCCATCGAATTTGAGGCTGATTACATCTTTAATGAAATATATTTCATGAAAGAAGGTTTACGTTTTCTAGTATGATTACAATAAGTCGTGAATGTTCTGTTTTATCTCTCAGAATTTCCTACCTTTGGACCTGATAACCAAGGAAATGTTCAGTCACTGGATGACTGTGATACGACAAGTCGTGGATAGACCTGTACCTGCGGTCAGTATACACATCAATTAATTCACCTTTTGTATAGGTAATGGTGGTGATTACATATATACTGTGATAGTTCATCCTTGTATACTTTGACCTGTATTTGACCTCATCATAGCCGTAATTAGTCCGGTGGCTTAAGGCCAGATTTTCACTTTATCGTGACAGAGTGGAATAAAGCACCAAATTAGCACACGTATCGTCAGAGGCACCGAGAACAATATCAGAAGGGGTGCCCCCGATTTCGAGGTCCAGGAGGCAATATGTGGCCCATTAGGGCCCGGGGTCATTTTGTGCCTATAAATGGCAATTTTTATCCCAACGATTTTGAAAACATCATATATTCGCCATTTGTCGGGGTAAGAGTATGAAAATTTCCACACTAGTAGTGTTGGCAAACGTCTAGCGAGAAATGCAAAGTAATCCAAGATGGCCGCCATAATGACATTACAGCTACGTCAGAACCAAATATGATCAGTTTTTGACGAATTTTCGATCCAAAATTTTGGATTATTTTTTATTATTTTTTTTTCTTGGTGTTAAGTATACAATAAATATTAGAAAATAATAATATATAACGGACTCAATGGCACGGCAGCCCCTGACTGGCCTTTGGCAAACTGGGTCATGTTGGACAAGATCCTTACTTGTGCAACAAATTCGTTGGGGCTACCATACAATGAAACCCATGACTGGACAATGCATAGCTACCAAGTGTCATACTAATATAGCACTAGACTTCCATCTACACATTTTTGAATACGTTATTCGGGATTCCTGCTGCTGAAGATGAAGTGGCGGCGCCAATGCGAAAGCTATGACCGCTCTTGCATATTGCCCCAATCTTTAAAGAGGGTCATTGCCAATTAAGAGATTTCGTTTTTTACACGAGCTGAGAAATAGGCGGCTGAAACGGGTGCATCCTCTGGAAATTGGAACAGGGGCCCGGCCTCGAATGTGGAATATGTAACCGAAAATAAGCACGGATTGCTTGAACTGGACAATATCTAATATTATCAGTATACACAAATGAATTGGTTTATGGGATATGTTGTGTTTGAAGTTGCGGATAATATAATGTGCATGCTTTGTAATGGGCCAGATTGATCGGAGAAAGAGATATCGTTGTATTAAAGAACATTTATATTGCTGTCTTGTTCTGAACTGATCTGTCAATTCACTAACGTGTAAGAATGCATGATATGCTACCGTCATTGCTCGTAAAGAATTACATGGATACAATTTGGGGTATAGCATGAAATATCTTCTGGAGGATACCCGTAGTTATGGGCAATTTGGTATCCGGCCGTGTAATTTTTACATGCCCGTAAGTAGCTTTTTGGCAAGGAATAACTGCACAAGATCGTCTACTGCAGCCGAATAGTGCGCATAACTGATAGCCGATACGAACGTATAAGCCGTGGAGGGTGCATACTTGTTGAAATGCAAGAATGCTTTGAAGGAAACCAACTGTGACGATGAGATGAGGCATATCTTACTGGCACACTGACCAGTTTTAGTGAGGAAATCTCTGCATACTTATATACTTGAAGAACAACAGACAGGTTATTGGGTGCGACGAGCAATTGAGCTAAGGGGCTAGAGACAGCGCTTCCTGAAATTGTAACTCGAGAGTTTGTCAGGAATATGATTGTTCCGAAATATGTTTTGATCTGAACAGTATGTCATTTCGAAGGCAGGCAACTACTAACTGACGCACTAATTTCCACCAATTTCAAGAAAGAGACGTGATTTGCCAGTTTATGGCCCCAAATTTCTACGGCAAGTACTGCTTGACTGTGATATGGGGAAGATGTGCTGATCATTCTTGGTCGATCCACGAGGATATGAAAACAGCCGCCAAACCCAAGGTACCAGCAGCGTCGAAATTGGATACCCAATTTGGAGAAAGAAAATTAATTTCCGTTAAAAAAATCCAGGAATACAAGCCAGGTAGTAACATAGGCTCTAGCTTTATTCAAGCGAATGTGATGGTGAGCCTGGGATACAACTTTTGTTAAATTCTATCAGGCAGCGGAGAAATGCCCTGCCGTGTACGACGACTTTACAGGCAAAATTCGGCGAGCCAATGAGAGACTACAGTTCCACAAGGATTACCTTTTTTGCGGCGCGAGAATTCACCCAGCATGCTTTTCAGTTTATGAATTTTGTCTTCTGGAAATGAAGCTTTCATAGTTCTGGAGTCCAGTTGAATCGCATGCATAACCATAGTAGTTGATGGGTAGTAGGTCTTGGCATGTTGGATTGGAATGCCCAAATACTCACACAAGTAAGTGAAAGTGTTGAGAGTTATAGAACAGTGGCTAGCGCCATTTGCACTGACGAACATGAAGTCGTCCAGTATGTGGATGACCTCTGATATACCGAATTTTGTAGCCATAACCGATTGCAGAGAATGACTTGAGCTCTTTAATATCTTACAGGATATCTTACAGGATGTAGATCAGCCCATGGAGAGGCATACATAAATGCGGAAGGCATCATCTAAATAGATTTTTGCCATCAAGCTTTAGTGACCATGTTTTTGAACTAGTGCAATCGCGATAACTTAATGTTTACATATTCAACATATTAGGTCCTGTTGAATCGCACCGTTAATAGACAAGGTAGATTTTCCAGGGTGAGATAAATCGTGTATCACCTGAAAAGTATTAGGGGGGATTTGGTTTAATGTTACTCTCAAGGATATTTCACTCATATGGAATAGCGGAAGAGAACCACCACCGGTTCGTCGGCAAGTAACTGGCAAACTCTCACACATGCAACAGTGAGGCTTGAACCCGTGCCGGTTCAGAGATGTGAGGCTTGCGATCACCAGCGATGCACATAGAGAGCTCGGCCATCAAGAGCCCCTAAAAGTATTAGGTTTCTTTCTGGGGACAGTCTAATTTTAGCAAACCTTGTCAAAAGTAGGAGTTTAGAAGGGACCAGCAACTCGACCTTTCGACAACTCTTTGTCTAATTTAGCTTCTACGATAGCAGGGTTTTGCATAGCAGATGAACGATTACGCGAGACAGTAAAGGCATATTTTCTCGAGTGTCAAATATCGAAACCATTCGTGAAATTTGAAACGAGTAAATCTACCTCGGTGTTACTTAGCACAGTTTTAGCCTGATTCCAACCGGTGTTGGAAGAGTAACTCCCTTTGCCGCTGGATTTACACATGCTAATTTACATAAGGAGCCGGGAAGAATCCAATTGGCAACATTTGATGTAGTTCACAACCGTGGCATGTACGATAACCTGAAGTTTCATCCTTTGAAACAGATTTGGTTTTAGTACCGATAATCAGCACTGCGTATGGGGTGCTGGTGGCCATATTGGATATCTATAGAAAAGAAAATAGCCAATAAACTTCATGCTTGCTTGATCGAGTCAATCATAACAGATCTACATGTACAGAAACCTCTCAATGGATTTATAAATATATATGATATCTATTAGCATATATACAAACGCACATACATGTGTATAGCAATAATACCATTATTGGGGACGCTCTGGCGGCCATATTGGATATTCAACGGGTAATAAAGTTTCCAATCATCGTTATTATTTTCTTCTCGAGTCAGTCAGGCTCGTAGAAAACCAATCTCGTGTAAAAAGGCGATTCAAGCTGTCAAATAGTCGCCATCAGGAGGATACTGTATGTATTATGGCGGCCATATTGGATTTATGCAAATTAAGGGCCTTCCACCTCCTGTAGAAATGGGCACCCCTTCTGAGATCATTTCTTATGCCCAAATGAGCCTCTCTGCAAAATATGGTGCTTTATTCCAGTCAGTCACGATCTTGACCTCAAGCCACCGGACTAAATAGGATATCACCTCTTTTGATAGAACAATGAGGATTGTTATTTGAAACCAGGCATATGGCAGGACATGAGGTTAATCTTCAGACTTCAACAGTTAACATAGATCAGGTTTGCTGAGTAACAATGTCAAACATGGTTTCATGAATGACCAGTAAGTCAGACAAGGCTGTTTTACATTAGAAGGTTGAGATGGTGTTGTTTGTTTGGGAGCGGGGCGGGGGGGGGGAGCACTTCATATTTTATTCCATGGGTGGGTCGATGATTCAGGTATTGGTTTTTCCCCCGGGAATCTAATTCCCTTAAAATCGGATTGGATTCCTGTAATACTGACGAAATTTGAGCAAAATGTATAATAACTTTGGCTTCTCAGAGATACCTGTTGGGCAAAATTTTGAGCATCTGTCCCGTGGTTTCACATTGATAACAATAGGACATGGGTAAAATTGTCAAGTGTCTGCAGGCCCTCGCTTCCCTTTTATTCTGGAACAGCCCAAAATAATTTCAGATTGTATCTCCCAAAGCAGGTCCAGGTTTGGGTACATATACCTTGCTAAAACCAGCAGTAGCATAACCTGTAATCATGTGTTTTTCTCGTAGTCTATTAATGAGTATGACGAAGACGAGAGGCCAGAGTTAGCCTGGTGGAAAGTGAAGAAATGGGCCACCCACATATTGGCTCGGGTCTTTGAAAGGTATAATACGAAAAGACTTGCATCACAATTTTGTTCAAATGGTTCAGCTTAATACATTTATGAGTTCAAAAAATAATTTAGTTGCTCTAGATGACGATGCCAAGGGATGCCATTATGATTGTGATAGGCCATGTGAAATCCAATGAATCAGATTACATTTCACTGATCAGAGTGTGAGTAAAAAGGCAGCTAGAATTAGTTAGCCTCTAATATGTGCCAGTTACATATATCTTTTGCATGAACATGTGTATATCATGTCATTCATGATGCACTTGTCATCAGAACCATTGTCACACATCTCTTTACCCTGACTTCTTGTCATTTGTGAATAATAGTCACATTTGGTTAGTTTCTGTCCTGGTAACATAATGTCTTGTTTTTGTAACAGATATGGGAGTCCAGGGAATGTCACAAAGGAGTACACTCAGTTTTCGGAATGGTATTTAAAGAGCTTTTCAGGTAAACAATTATACAACTTTCGATTCTATGTGAAACAGTAATGAATTGTCTTTTAAGGTGTCTAATAATTCAATGACTTGAGACCACATTAAACTCAAAATAAAAACATGACTGATGGACATTTTCTAGTGCAACCCAGTTGTGAACAGTTTTGAGTAATCAAAGCTGAATAGACAGAATATGTGTTGGAATTGGTTTTTACCCCTCGGCCAATTTTGGCCATGGGGTATTGTCGTCGTCTTGTACGTCCATCTGTCGGTACGTCTGTACGTGAGCGAGATAGCCGGAAAACGGTTCCACTGAAGAGTTCCAAATTTGGTATGCTTATTTACCTAGTCAAGGACCAGAAGCCTATTGAATTGGGACCTGATTGGGTGGAAACCTTGGCGGCCATCTTTAATTTTATGCAAAATGGATAATGATCCATATCTCGGAAACCATTCAATTGTTCATTATGAAAGTTGGTATACATCATCGATACATCAAGCAACTTTCGATGAATTACCAAACCGGCTTTTCTGATTCGCTGGAAATCCTGGAGGCCATCTTTAATTTATGCGAAATCGATAATGATACATATCTCTGTTACCATTCAATTGGTTTATATGAAAGTTGGTATACATCATCGATACATCCAGATACTTTGAATCGGGACCTGATTGACCGGGAACCTTGGCGGCCATCTTTAATTTATGCAAAAATTTTAATGATAATATCTCTGATACCATTTAAGTGTTCTAGAACAAATGTGGTATACAGCATCGATGTATCAAGAGACTTGCAATGAATAACCACATCAGTTCCTCTGAGTGGGGGGAAGGATGGGCGGCCATCTTTAATTTATGCAAAATCATTAATGATCTCGTTCTCTGATACCGGTCAAGTGCTCGATGTAAAATTTGGTATACATCATCGATGCATCAAGAGACTTACGACAAATGACAGTTCTAGTTTCTGTGATTGGGTGGAAACCTTGGTGGCCATCTTTAATTTATGCAAAATCTTTAATGATGTATATCTCTGATACCATTTCAGTGTTCTATACGAAACTTGGTATACAGCATCAATGTATCAAGAGACTTTCAATGAATAACCACATCAGTTCCTCTGAGTGGCAGGAAGGATGGGCGGCCATCTTTAATTTATGCGAAATCATTAATGATCTCTATCTCTGATACTGTTCAAATGCTCGATGTAAAATTTGGTATACATCATTGATGCATCAAGAAACTTATGTAATGAATACGGGTTTCTCTGATTGAACGGAAACCTTAGGGATCATTTCTAATTGCAAAATTTTTGATAATCTGTATATTTGTGACTTGGCTGCTTGGTGTTCCTGACATCTTGGTTCAAATTGAATACATTATGAATGTACCCAGAGCCGAGGGGTTTTCAGATGCGCAGCTTCATATTAATGAAAGGTGTTATGTTTGGTGTGGTTTGTGAAGCAACTCCTTGCACCATCATGACCATCCTCCTCCTCATGCTGCATGATACTCCCAAATCTCGCCCAGACGAAGGTCAACCTGTAATCCCTAAAATTCTCAGTTGCACAGTTTCAGACTCATGGGAAACTCATTCACTTTCCCAGAGAGATAGCCAGCAAGCAGTCTCAACTGGAGAATTCTTAGCTTTAGTTTGAATCATTATCGGCTGTGAGGACAAGTTTTCTCAGATGGTGACAACAATCTTCAGATTTCACAGTAGACATTTCCTACCAGCTGATCCTACCCCAAAATCGCTGAATGGGATAATCTTATATTAAATGTATAGAGTATATCTAAACTGTCTTCAAAGCTTGCTTTTAAGTGATCGAATTTTTGGAAACGTTCTTGTATTTGCAATATACTGTCCAACAATACTATTTATTTGTTCCTAACACAGCATCTAATTGGAAGAAGAGAAGATATCACACTTTACAGTGAATTTCAGCTACTTCCTCCTTACATTCAGGCATATTATATGTGCCTCACCTCCCATGCCTCCCAACAACTCTTCCAAATATATTCTTTTCATTCCCAACGATCAGAACGGTTCACTGTATATTCATGGTGCTACCCCAAAGCCTTTTACAGATATTACCTCTAGGAGATTTTTGTTTTGATACCTGCCACCACCTAGACAAATGTAGTCTTTTGCCCTCCATCTACATGAAATTTAGGTATGATAGCACTCCATTTCCATTCTCAGTCTGCCTTTTCAGTCTCCTGTATCCCTGAGGTGTCTCGATCTCACAACCTATCCTACAACATGCACTTGTTTTCCTGGAAGAATTACAAGTTTTTGGCTTGTGTTTGATAGTTGAGGCTAGCCTCCCCTGCATACCTCTTTTCAGTAAGGGAGGGAGAGTTGAGATTCAGGTGAACGCTGTGTGCGAAAGAATCTGTTCTAATAGTTTCTTAGCTCATTTCAGTATGCTTTCTTACCTGCAAAATTAGAAATCATGTTGTAATAAAGTGCTGGTGTATTAATGATGACTTTGATTGCTGTTCAGGTGACGTGATCCAGGTATTACTGCGGGTGTTAGATCAGTACAGACAGAAGGTCTATGTGGCCCCCAGAGTCCTCCAACAAGCTCTTAATTATCTACATCAAGGGTGAGTGCAGAAAACGGTCAGATTCTACCATTAACCTACATCAACGAAGAGAGACTTTTTAAGCCGTTCATAATTCTTTAGGAGATCCAAATTATTTTTGTCCCCCAACAACTCTAGTTTTGGGATCCATCCGTAATTTATGGACAGTAACTTATGGAAAACTGAACAGATCCTTTTCAAGGGTGGTAATTGGGTACCTTGCCTCAAGAGCTCACTTGGGATTGTTTTTCATGCCATGAATGGATTATTTTCTAATTTGGTATGTTTGTTCCTTGCCACAGTATCTTGTTTGAGATTGCTTTCTGTATGTTAAGCTTACAAGCCAAAACATTATTTTCAACGTTGGGAGATTTAACTGCTTGGGTTTTCATTTTCCTACTTTTTTAACGTACTAGAATATCTAACTTGTAATATTCACATTCATAAACATGACTAAAGCTGTTTGATCGTGAATATGAAATCTTCATTGTATATATTTTGTAGAGTGAGCCATGCATTTTGCTGGAAGTTCATGAAACCCTATATACAGGTACGTGTTTTGATTCACCTCTTTCACCCTAACATGCCTAACAGGTTCAATTTAGATTACTGGAAGGGCAAAGGAAGTCAAAATTTCTGTTTACAGACAGACATACTTTATGGGCAATACCAATACCGCCATACAACGGAAACAATGAATGCATATTTCCAGTTCTATTCAGGGAGTGCATGTGATATACTGAACATTGACCAATTCAGAAGTCTGGCAGATTTTTCACACACACCACTGATAGGCCATACAAAGTGGTCTCAATTCTTTGCTTTCCCATTAATCTGCATCCATCCATTAGTTTTTCAAAGCAGATAGGGCGGCATTTTACAACACAGAAATGCTTCTCGTCATGCTGAGGCATGTCATATCATGTTGGGCACACCGGCTGTCGTCAGATCAGCAAAGTTGAGCAACATTCAGCCTGCTCAATACCTGGATGGCTGATCGGTTGCTATACTTGCTGGGCTGATCAGTTTCCCGGATAATAGAAACTTTGGGCACTCTTGTGTTCTGGCACATACATGCACCTTCATGATATGAATGAAAAATTGTTGAAAGTGACGTTAAATCCTACTCACTCACTCGCTCTATCCTGCTTGATCTGGACTTGAGGCCTGGTGTTTCCCAAATATAAGGCACAATCCCCTCGTCCACATCCCCGTTTACTTTTCCCTTCCCCTCTCTCCCTACATCTCTTCCAGTTCACCCAATTCCCTTCTGCACTCATTCATGCTACAAATGTATTATACACTGACCTACTGTTGCCCATTCTTCCCCAGACTATAATCCAGGAGGTTGTATTCCCACTATTGTACAAATGTATTATACACTGACCTACTGTTGCCCATTCTTCCCCAGACTATAATCCAGGAGGTTGTATTCCCACTATTGTACAAATGTATTATACACTGACCTACTGTTGCCCATTCTTCCCCAGACTATAATCCAGGAGGTTGTATTCCCACTATTGTACAAACGTATTATACACTGACCTACTGTTGCCCATTCTTCCCCAGACTATAATCCAGGAGGTTGTATTCCCACTATTGTACAAATGTATTGTACACTGACCTACTGTTGCCCATTCTTCCCCAGACTATAATCCAGGAGGTTGTATTCCCACTATTGTACAAATGTATTTTACACTGACCTACTGTTGCCCATTCTTCCCCAGACTATAATCCAGGAGGTTGTATTCCCACTGATGTGTCATACAGATGAAGATGATGAAATGTGGAACACCGACCCTCATGAATATATCCGAGTTAAATATGGTATGTATGACTTTCCAGCGGATCATTGGTATCTCCAAGAATTCCACATCAGTTTAACCTGGTTCAATTTAAAAACAAAAATAAAAGAGTATGACCACACGAGCAACAATATAAGATTTACAATATTTCAAATTCACCAACAGATGTGTTTGAGGATTTCCTATCACCAGTGATAGCAGCCCAGTCATTGCTCCACTGTTCTGTGGCCAAACGAAAGGAGATCCTGCAGAAGACGATGGGATTCTGTATGCAGATACTGACCACTGGTGATGTGAACCCTCGACAGAAGGACGGAGCGCTTCACATGATCGGAGCCGTGGCTGATATATTGCTCAAGGTGAGAGACTTGCCTGATATATTGCTCATGTTAAGAGCTGTGGCTATATTGCTCAAGGTGAGAGCCGTGGCTGATACATTGCTCAAGTTGAGAGCTGTCGCTTATATATTGCTCAAGGCGAGAGCCGTGGCTGATACAGTGCTCAAGGTGAGAGCTGAGAGTGATAAATTGCTCATGGTGAGAGCCATGGCTGATATAAGGTTAGAGCTATGGCTGATATATTGCTGTAGGTGAAAGCTGTGGCTGATATTTTACTGAAGTTGAGACCCATGGTTGATATATTACCCAAGTTGAGAGCCATGGCTGATATATTACTCAAGGTGAGGACTGTAGCTTATATTACTCAAGGTGAGAGCCATGGCTGATATATTACTCAAGGAGAGGGCCAAGGCCGATATATTTCTCACGGTGAGAGCCCTGGCTGACATATTACTCAAGGTGAGAGTCGTCGCTGATATATTACTCAAGGAGAGGGCCGAGGCCGATATACTGCTCAAGGTGAGAGCCATGGCTGATCTATTACGCCAGGTGAGAGCCATGGCTGATGTATTACACAAGGTGAGAGCCATGGCTAATATATTGCTCAAGGTGAGAGCCGTGGCTGATGTATTACTCAAGGTGAGAACCGTGGCTGATTAGTCATGGCTGATATATTACTCAAGGAGAGGGCCGAGGCTGATATATTGCTCAAGGTGAGAGCCAAGGCTGATATATTCTCAAGGGTGAAAGCTGTGACTGATATATTACTCAAGGTGAGAGCCATGACTGATATATTATTCAAAGTGAGAGCCATGACTGATATATTATTCAAAGTGAGAACCAGGACTGATTTATTACTCAAGGTGAGAACCAGGACTGATTTATTACTCAAGGTGAGAGCCGCAGCTGATATATCAGCAAGGTGAGAGCCATGGCTGATGAATAACTCAAGGTGAGAGCCATGATTGATTTATTACTCAAGGTGTGAGCTGCAGCTGATATATTGCTCAAGGTGAGAGTCGTGGCTGATATTTTACTCAATTTGAGAGGTATGACTGATATATTGCTCGAGTCGAGAGCTGTGGCTGATATATTGCTCAATTTGAGAGGCATGGCTGATATATTGCTCAAATTGAGAGCAGTGGCTGATATATTGCTCAAGGTGATCTTTAAACGAAGACATTTAACAATTACATGTACACTTGTAAACAGCAAGTTAATGCTGAAATCAACAGTCAAATTGCAAACAATTATATTATAAATAATGGGTATCTTTACACTTTTGGTTTGCTAATATCCATTTATACTGACATCATGTGCCCACACTCCATCTGTGATGTTCATTCTTAATATCAAATATTTGCTCCTTTCTGTATTCATAGAGGAAGATATACAAAGAACAGGCTGAACTGATGTTGACACAGCATGTATTCCCAGAATTCCAGAGTCCCTATGGATTCCTTAGGGCAAGGGTAAGTTTGTTCATTGAAATAGGTCTAAAACCTGATGACATTTTATCCCACTTCTATCCCATGATGCAATGTACATCCGTAACAAATGAGGAGCACATGATTGAAAGAAGGATATATCATCATCGTTTTAGGTCTATTGAAGAAATAATTTGGAGATTATTTCTTGCTCATTCGGTAAGACAAAAAGACTATAAAATAACATATTATCCTATCTAGTCAGTTTTGTTCTCTTATTAACTCTTGTCAAATCTCATAGCCAGGGATATTTTTACAACTAAGAAATGAAGTATTTTATGGTTAATGTTTATTCTGTTTATGTTGCAGGCATGTTGGGTGCTCCACTATTTCTGTGAACTAAAATTTAAAACTGAGCAGAACCTTGTACAGGCACTGACGTACACAAAAGCCTGTCTGTGTGGTGATAAGGACTTACCTGTCAGGGTGGAGGCTGCCATCGCCCTCCGTATGCTCATCACAGAACAAGAGAAGGGTATTCTGCTACACAACATTTATTGACTCATCAGCTCAATTTATAATGCTTTATTGCAGAAAATAAAGATTTAGTTTGCCTTCAGTGAAGAAACTTCATTATAAGGAAAGGACGCATGATACACATGGTATACATGATATTAGCAGACCAGACCAATAATTGTTTGCCATTTGGGTAATTGGAGTTCATTGAAAAGGAATCTTACTCCTCAGTCTTTGGAGTGGATCAGTTTGGCAAATCTTCTTGTCTCTGATGGGAAATTCTGTTAAAATTCAGGTATAGCCTCCTAATTTCTCAAGAAGAGAAGGGTTCATTATACTGTGCATAGAATACATATATAAGATCTCTCAGATGTGTTTACCTAACCAATGTCTATATTTCTTCCAGCTAAGCAGTTTATGCAGCCATTTGTGAAAGATATTATTATTCGTAAGTACATTCATTGTTCTTGTGAGTGCCATACTGTTATACCCCAATAACTTGTTCTGAAGATAATAAGGCTATAAAAAAAAAAATTGTCCTTTTTCCGAGTCAGTAGTGATATTTTGTATAAATTACTGTACCAGGTTTCTGATTGCCAAATTACTGTACCAGGTTTCTGATTGCCAAATTACTGTACCAGGTTTCTGATTGCCAGAGTGAAGTAAAGTTTCTAAATTCCCAGGCATTTGAGTGTATAAATGACAAATGCAAACATCTACGTTGTAGAGCTTTTGAATGTGATACGAGATACAGAGAATGATGACTTGACCAGTGTCATGCAGAAAATGGTGGTCACGTATGCTGATGATGTGGCACCTCTGGCTGTGGAGATGACCACTCATCTGGTAAATAATACATGTACTATTCTCAATCATAATGTGTCGGCGAGAGAGCGGATATTTCACACACTGCTGTCTCCTGAACCCTCAAGTTTTGTACGGACTGACCTATGTTCAAAGGTCATAGAAATCAAATGTGAATAGCAGTCATACTAGCTTGTGAACGTAATATCCAAGAGACAATCAGTTTTGATAGTTTGAACAATGTTGACGTAAAAGATCCTATAGGTCAAGTTCACTCCAGATTTACATCCTATTATTACATATGCAAATTTATGGAAATGAACCCATCAATGAATGGCATGGGCAAATGTAGTTACTCAGTTTGATTTATGATCTATCTATGATTTTGTGATATATGCTTGAATATAACCCAGCTGTTATATCTGAATAAATGATATGGTCTAAAAACAATAATTCAGGATGATTAATAATTATAGCCATAATATGCTGAATATTCCTAGCATATTTCTCAATTACTTAGGGGAAGCTGAGGGGTTTTGTGTGTCTTGCTCTCATGTATTAATTTAGTTAATAGCCTTAGCTATTCACTTTCTTCCATTTATTCCCTGACAGGCGCAGACGTTTGCTTCAGTTTTGGACAATGATGTGGATGGATCGGAGGAGAAGGCCATCACAGCATTAGGTCTTCTTAACACCATGGAGACCATACTGAATGTCATGGAGGGACAGGACGAGGTTAGTCATATCATCTCCCTTGTTTTTAACTGATTCATCCCTATACATCAAACTTTCGCGCAGACAATGAAGTTGTTTGAACACATTATGTATTCAGTTCTATGTTGAACATATATTATGACATTGAGAAGTGGCATCTTGGTTCAATATTAACCTCCCTTTGGATTCAATATGGTGATAGTGTAAATCATCTCTATGCGTAACACTTGTGTAAATTATTATAAACCAAACTGTTCATCCTTGGTTTCTGGATTGTACTTTAAGATGTTGATTATGGGAGAGGTATTCCGTCTTATTGTAGATAAAGAGTGTCTGTTTGCTTTGGCTAAATACCCTAGCTGGCTTTCAAACATTATATATTCCAGTTTGGAAAATAAACACTGAACTTTGTATTTAATTGTATGTGTGTATTCTGATGGTGTATAGTATTAATGCTGCTATTCCAACAGATAATGCGACAATTGGAGGGCATTGTTCTGACTGTGATTGGAATCATCCTACAACAAAACATAATAGGTGAGTAAGTAATACAAACGTGAGTTATACAAAACATAGTAGGTGAATTATACAAAACCTGATAGGTGATTTACACAAAACATAATAGGCGAGTAATACAAAACATATGTGAGTTATACAAATGATAGGTGAGTTACACAAAACATGACAGATGATTGGTGATTTACAGAAAACATGATAGGTGAGTTATACAATACATGCTAGGTGAGTTACACAAAACATGATAGGTGAGTTATAAAAACATGATAGGTGAGTTATACAATACATGATAGGTGAGTTATACAAAACATGATAGGTGAGTTATACAAGCATGATAGGTGAGTTATTAAAACATGATAGGTGAGTTATTTGAAACATGATAGGTGAGTTATACAATACATGCTAGGTGAGTTACACCAAACATGATAGGCAAGTTATAAAAACATGATAGGTGAGATATACAATACATGATAGGTGAGTTATGCAAGCATGATAGGTAAGTTATTTAAAACATGATAGGTGAGTTATACAAAACATGATAGGTGAGTTATACAAAACATGATAGATGAGTTATACGAAACATGATAGGTGATTTTCACAAAACATGATAGGTGAGTTATGCAATACATGCTAGGTGAGTTATACTAAACATGATAGGGGAGTTATACAAAACATGATAGGTGAGTTATACAAAACATGATAGGTGATATACACAAAACATAATATGTGAGTTATACAAAACATGATAGGTGAGTTATACAAAACATGATAGGCGAGTTACGTGAAACACGATAGTTGAGTTATGCAAAACATGATAGGTGATGTACACAAAAAATGATAGGGAATTATGCAAAACATGATAGGCGAGTTACAGAAAATATGATATGTGAGTTATACAAAATATGATAGGTAAGTGATACAAAACATTATAGATGAGTTATACAAAACATAGGTAAGTTATACAAATTTTCTAGGCAAGTTAGACAAAACATAATAGGCGAGTTATATAAAACATGATTGTGTAACTTAAACAAAATCTGATAGGTGAGTTACACAAAACATACGAGAAGTATACAGAAAGGTTGAATTTTTAGAACCTGTTACACTATTCAGGGTTTCACTATTTAAGAAGGACATATCAGTCATAAACTTTAATACCTGCATTGGCATGGAAACTGTTTCTTTATGCTCAACAGGTTTTGGACTGGGGAACTTTGCAGCTCATTTCCCTCCTTCCTGCGCTGTGCCTCAATAATCTCTGTACCTTGTTGTTTTGTGTTGTAGATTTTTACGAGGAGGTGTTGACCCTGATCTACAGTTTGACCAGCTCAACAATCTCTAATCACCTGTGGCAGGTTTATAAGATGCTTTACGACATGTTCCAGAAAGACGGCATTGACTACTTCACAGGTAACAACTACAATATATGAAACAAAAACAGAATGTACAAATTTTGGAAATTAATATATCGTGTTAATACAGAAAACTTGAAATTAATGCCATGAAATCTTATGATGTAAGAATGATGGTCTGCAATAGCCAAGATTAAGAATATCAACGCCAAGATTAAGAATATCAACATTTGCTGCTCCTGGTGTCCTGCATGAACAAATCCCACATCTAGACATGACTGGAGACTGTTCTATGAAGCCCACCATAGTTCTTCCCTAGTCTGCAATACTGATATATCAGATGATCTCTCATCAACAACATAAGGGAAAGCCTAATTTGGAGACACCCTCTATCTTTATGGAGGTGGGTTCTCGGCACAAATGATAGAAAATACTGAAAATCTCCAAATATAAGCAAATTTGGTAGGTTTTAACTTGAATATTATGCCAAATTGATGAGAAATTTCCCTAAACTTATATCAACATTGATTTTTAATGCTAACATTTTTTTATATATATTAAAAAACATACTTGTAAAAAAATACAATTAAAAAAAATGATCTCTATTTTGGGCACTACTTTAATTTGGGCATGACGTTAACTGTCTGGTCTAGTTGCGTAATTTTTAGCCCTGGTCTGATACAAAAAAAATGTGGTTACAGTCCCCATTATATCGTACAAGAAGTAACCAGGTGACTGGTTGATTCAAACAGTACCAAAATAAGAAAAGTTGACACAAATCGGCTAGCTGTCAACATAATGTTGACACCATGTTGGCCTTCCTCCACCATTAAAACTGGCTGCACCATTTGAGTGAAATTACTTTGAGTGTGACATTAAAACCAAATGCCCCCCACCCCATTGTTGGTCCAATCTTCACCCGATTTTCAACCTGATTTGTTGATAGATGTGGGAAGTGTTCAAATTTCAGTTGTTTGAAATTACTATCTTGAAATTTATCTCATTGAATAAATAGTTAGAAGAATTCATATTGCTTTAATGAACAAAGTCTTGGACAGTATAAATAGGACCAAAATAGGGTCATTGGGTTGACATCAGATCAAACCAAGGTCATCATTTGATCAACATTGGGACAATTTCCTATGTTGTTCACATCTTACTTGTACTGTTATTCATCTATTTGATAATCCAAGTTTCAGTCTGTTTCTTTGAATTCTTTTCCAGAAATGATGCCAGCATTACATAACTACATCACTGTGGATACACCGGCTTTCCTGGCAAACCCAGAAAACTTACAGATCATTTATAACATGTGCAAAACTGTGAGTGATACTCCTCCCTTGATAACAGTAGCTTTATTAGAGACATAGGCAATACCATGTGTTTGGCATGCCTGACTTTAAAATATTCAACATTATCTCCTGGTTTCTTAAAACAGTCAAAACAATTTAATCACTTGACGACCAAAATTGGCCTTGACACATTTTTATGGGTTCGTCAGATCAAACTGTCAAATTTGTAACAAATTGTTGATCAGCAACATATCTCAAGAATGATGGCACTTAGCTGGTCATTGGGCACTGCGAAAATCAACCCTCACAATTAGCCACAGCATTCAGCGATTGCCAAGGTAAATACTGTGGCTGAATCAATTCACCTCAGCATTTTTTAACATGGTGCAAAATGGGAGTTATTTTGATGCCATGTGATTTTTGCAGAGGAGAGCTTTACGAATTGTGAGGACTGGAAAATTGGCTTTGGATATTGTTGACATGTGCGTTCTTCTGTCCGTCCTTATTCTCATTATCACCATATCTCAGTGACTATGCTTAGGAATCCCAAACTTGGCTCACATATGCATGTGGTCGAAAGGACATGGAAAATCTTTGCAGTTGACCTATTTATTTTGGGTCACCAATTTGCAATTTATTAATTTTTACCACCATTTCACAAGAATGAGAAAGCCGAAGTTGGTTGAACCTACACAGACGTACATCGGGTCATTTCGCTACTGCTGCTGCCTTTCTGTTTTCTCATTATCACTACATCTTAAGAATGACAGGCCTCAACTTTGATCACACTTGTATGCACAGTGTTGTGGAACAGAAGCTCATTGAAAATAAGTATCACCAATTACTTTTTGCCACCAATCGCTTGTTCCTTAACCAAGATCTCAGAAGCCGGAGGTCCGGGGTTCAATCCCAGGCCAGGTCATACCAAAAACTTAAACAAAATGGTAACTTGTTTTCTTGCTTGGCACTCCACAATAGGAAGATACAGCACGGATTGCTTGGCCTGGTGTTTAAATAATGTGACTGATTGAAGGGTCAAAGCAAGATGCTTCAGTGGGACAGGACTATAAAATGGCAGCATTTAGACTGCTCTGTTAAAAGTAGGCACTTGAAAGCGGCGTTGAATCCTATTCACCCACTCCTTAACCAAGACCCTAACGCAGAGGGGTTCTCAGTGCTTTGCATGGTTCGTGTTTCTTTCTGCTGTGACAAGCAGTGAAATCCTATGTTTTCGAGTTACATAGCAGATATACAATATTCTGTGGCCACTTTCAGATTTACATACTTTAGTTTCATCTGGTTAAGTTACCCACAATGTATAACTCTCTCTAAGTCTGAATTTTCTTGAAACAATATAAATGATGATCTGTGAAACAATTGTGATGTATGCATGATATCTCAACAATAAATTTGTATCAAATGTTCCTGTGGTTTTTCCAGAATATGGATTTATTTTCCATTCACCGAGCAGACATTGCAAATCTTGTTCCGCTCTTGCTGGACAGGGTCCTGTTCTGGTTTTATGGAGACCCCAATTTTCAACACTCTTGCAGACATGTCCTTTCCCGTGAAGTCGACGTTCGTTACTAGTTTAATGTGTTTGCATACTGCATGAAATATATTTTCAGAGGAGAGATGTGTCGAAGCAACATCAATAGTATTTACATTTTTCTCGTCTTGTGAACTTCACCGGATTCTGTCCAGTGCAGTGTATTGTGGGGGAACCCTGCTCCCCGAATGTGACCATAATTCGCTTGTTTTGGGTTATAGTTCAGTGACAAAGAAATTTGAACTCTTCTTTGCGGGAAGATTAATTTAGTCCATACTCGGAGCTTTTGATAGGGCCAGAATACCCGTCAGAGATCTCAAAATATATGATCCTGTTTTACTGATTTCAGCAAATGTGCTGAATGTGGACCAGTGTGCATCATTTCTCTTCATTTATAGACTTAATTTAATGTACCAGTTTCATAATTATAAACAACGTGAAAGTATTTTCATCACATCCTAGGCAGTCTGACCCTATCATAGGTCACCTGTGACAGCTATTTGTCTCTTCATGTACGAAGAGTTCCACAGTTTTCACTATTTCAAAACAGGATCCACTGCTTGTGCGGATTCCAAGTGCAGAGCCTCACTTTTTGTTTAAAAAAAGTTTGGCTCACAACAGTTGAATGAGACGTTGATTTTGAGTAGCTTAAGAGGCGACTAACTGAGGTAATAGTGGAGTTTCCGGGTGTAAAAAGGCAGTTGTGAAAAGAAATAGAACCCAAAAATCGGGATATGACTGAATTGTTGAAAGTGACGTTAAATCATATTCACTCAGTCACGCATTTAGGACAGTTAGAGCTGTATAGATACAGAATATTTGTAACATGGAGCTGTCATTTCGTTGTGTAAAGTGATTCTATTACCACAGTCTCCTTGTAGTACTCTCCTCTCTAATTTGCCTGTTTCACAGGTCATGGTAAGAATAGACCTCGAGCAGCTCCTCGGAGAGCTTGTCGTAAGAGGTGACTAACTTGGGCACCTGTGGGGTTCCCGGGTGTGAAAAGGAATAGAAACCAAGCCTCATGATATGACTGAAATAGTGTTGAAAGTGATGTTAAATCATATTCACTCACTCTTGTTTGTCTGATTCAGGTGATGACGACTGATGTAGGTGAAGATGCAGAATGTCATGCTGCCAAACTGTTAGAAGTGGTATTATTACAATGTAAAGACCAGGTGAATCCGGTGAGAGTAACATTGATTAGATCTATCAGTCAAACTTGAATAGGATATAAAATAATACAATATTCATGTTCATAGATTTGTCATTCGCATCAAAGGTAATACTGAGGCTGATAGAATGGCTAAGACAGCCCTAATAATTATGAGGTTGATCCTGTTGGAATCCCATATAGCGATTTTAGACCCTCTATCTGTACTTATGTGAGAAAGCTGTTTCAGTCTTTATGGGATGCTGTGAATAATAACAAACTTCACGAGTTCAAAAAACCTGTAGGCTATACTCATCTGAACAGCCAGAAACATTTTGATCAATCCATGATCAGGTGATGAAGAATTGGCCATACATGATTATCTCGCGAACATTTACTATAACGAGAGATCCTGAAGGATCTTGGCACCCATCATTGTCTGATAATTGTAGGCTAATGACAAGAGGATCTTTTTGTCCATTGTTACTTAGGGCTGTTCCAGAAAAACATATGTTTGCAGAATTTCAAATTTTAGCGAAAAAGATCGAAGGGACACTGGAAAACACCAAGATAGCTTTCTAAGTTTCAGGAGTTTCAAGATTTCTAGAAATTGTACTTGATGTCGGTTGTTATAGTACCAGTGAAATGAGCAAGTTAGTCTGAAAGTGAATGTCCGGAAGATCCTTCGTCTTCATTTTGTAGTATATATTTTTTTTTTTTGGAACGTGTCATTACTGGGTACTGGAAGCGAAGACAAATCTCTTTGACACTTTGGCATGAGCTATGAAACATACTTGAGATTTTATTATTAAGAACGAATGCTAATTCTGTTCTGTTTACTGGGCTAATTTGAGATATCTCTTTTAAGATACCATGCTCGAAATAGTAAGATGGAACAAAACCTACAAGTCTGTGCGGTAATGTTGAAACTTTGAAAGTGTCTGAATCCTGATTATCTCCCTTGGATCGAAACACACAGTAGTCTACAGTTGTCGAGTTGTGGCACAAGAGTGGTGTCCCTTTGTGTAGCCGAGACAGTTCATTTGCAACGGCATGAACTAAAGTAAACTGATTTAAAATTTGAAGAAATACATTTTCATTCGGAATCATTTGAACTCGTTAATATAGAAGGTGAAGGTATGGATATTCTCTATAGTCAATATATAGAATATGCCCCAATGTTTGATCCGCCGATTCTTGTGATGCAACGTCAACTCGGGAACACCTTATTAATTTGAATCGTAACTTGGATTTTCCAATCGGCCCGAAAAAGGTATCTTGCACAACTAGACCCCAAGGGGAACCTGTGTACCAAATTGAGAAGAAATCGCGATAACAAGGCTTCATGGGGAAATCCAAGATGGATGACCATATTGGATTTTCGAATCGGACCAGAAAAGGTATCTTGCACAACTAGACCACAAGGGGAACCTGTCTACCAAATTTGACAGATCCATGCAGTAGTTCCTGTACGCTCATACTATTCAGCTTGTATCACTGACGTCCCTACTCTCCTTGTTCCCCCCGCTGATTCACAACGCATATTTCGCGCCTCTTGGCCGTAAGGGGACGCTCTGCACAGGCCAACCGCCAGTGACCAATGAATATCACTCTTACGGAAGAGTCTTGGCAATATGAGTTGTCTCCCTTTTCAAACGTTCATATGTCGTTAACGGCAAAACTAACAATAAACGGACGGCAAAACAGCTCTAATTACGCTAACAAATTTTTGGATAACTTCCTCCATTGTTTAGTAAGGTTCGTCAACTCATTGCAAACATTTGTTCACTGATACCTTGAAATAATTAACAAATAAATCCCTGTAAATGTTGTTAATATCCCACTGATAAGACCACGCTTTATCGTCATGAGTATATAAGGGGATCAAGCTGCATAGAATGGTAACGTAAAAACACCGTTCAATTGTTCAGATTTTGAATTGAATGTTGATTGTAATAAAGACGGGGAAAAGTTCCTTTGAGAGATGCTGTGAGAGGGCATGTCGCTGTCAAAATATTGGCATGGCTTCCATATTACGTGAGAGTCGTGATCTCATTATCATGAAGGCATGACGTAATTTCGATCACGTGAGGTAGTTAGCCAATCGTGGTTAGTATGAGGAATCTGCTTATCTCCAAGCTGGCCACGGCCACCGGAGGTGGGTAACAGGTCACTTACTGCCTTGAGCTGCGGGGGGGGGGGGAAACAAGGAGAGTAGGGACGTCAGTGATACAAGCGTATTGTTCCTGAGAATTCACGATAACAAAATTTCATGGGGAAATTCAAAATGGCCGCCTGGTGACCATATTGGATTTTCGAATCGGACCAAAACAGGTATCTTGCACAACTGGAATCTGTATACCAAATTTGAGAAAGATCCATACAGTACTTCCTGAGAAATCACGATAACAAAGTTTCATGGGGACATCCAAGATGGCCGCCTGGTGGCCATATTGGATTTTCGAATCGGACCAGAAAAGGTATCTTGCACAACTAGACCCCAAGGGGAACCTGTGTTTCAAATTTGAGTAGTTCCTGAGAAATCGTGATAACAAAAAGTGTTTATGGACGGATGACGGATGAAAAAGCCATTTGAACGGTGGGCTAAAAAGAGCCAATCTCAAGGTGTATTCCATGCCACGAAGATCTCACAGTGAAAGATATACCTATCGACAGTATTGATTTTAAGATTGTAAGAGATTCTTGTTATCGAGCAACTACTTTAGAAGATCTTTTTAGTCGGGTGAATGAAGACTGTATCTTAGGTTATTTGAGATAAATCGGTTTGTTGCACAAGTTTTAATGTGTGTATGTTTTAATGTGTTGGATTACTATTAGTTATTAACTTGAATACTTAGAATTTTGTTTGATCATCGCTATTTAGCTGAAATATTGCTGAATGCGACGTTAAACCTTAATTCTCTCTCTCTCTCTCTCAAACTCAATTCAATTGCAGTGATGCACGAGATTTACAGGGATGACCGAGGGATATGAACATCCGAATCATAAAGTACTGGGTTGTATTCTACAAGATCACATATTTTGGGTATCCCATAAATCTGCACTTGTGACACTGACTCAATCGCTCATGTAATATGCAAGTCCATTCTTCTCCACACATAGGAAATATATTCCCCCTAAGGTTTTACACTTACCCACTTGCTGCTGCAGCAGGGCATAATATATACACAGACCTACCTTTGTAACTGAATGGGACATCAATGCCCTCTGAAGTACCAGCAATTGTCACAGTTTCAAGCTGTCATCAACGCTGTCATGAACAAGCTGGACTGCACTGGGGATACATTCATCATAGATTATGCAGTTTCAAAGACAGATTCAAAGCTGGGCTTGCTTTTCCATGGGCAACCATCTAATTCCCGTCAGCACTCCTGCAAAATAATTCCGTAAAATTTCAGCAATCTGTATACAACTGATAGCTTTGTATTCCCGTGGATTTCCCCAAAGTTATATTGCAAATTTTGATGAAAAGCAAGGCCTGCTGAGCTTCTCAACAACATGTCATATAACGAAGATATCTGTCTAAAAATTCTCATTCTCGTATGCCGATACAGAGAGGATTAAGCATAGTAATGAGTGATCAATGTCTCTTGTATCACATATAGGTTGTGCCATCCTTTGTGGAGTTGGCATTGGAGAGGTTAACAAGGGAGGTAAGGACATCAGAATTGAGGACAATGTGTCTGCAGGTGGTGATAGCTGCCCTTTATTACAACCCAGCCTTTTTACTGGAGACCCTCAGCAAGATGCATTTGCCGAACACGCCAGCTTCAGTGACCTCACAATTCCTCAAACAGTGGTTACATGATACAGACTGTTTCCTAGGGTAAGTTTCTTTGAACATTTCATGTGAGAGTGACACTCATAACCGAAGAAAGAAAAAACATCCATAAGTTCACATCTGAAAACAATCATCAATTGGCAATACCATGAACCTTTTTGTGAATGTCGCCCCCAATGTGGTATGGATATTGTCAGTGTGTTGTTTTGCACATAGCAAGTCCCCACAGTTCCAAATATTTACTGAAATACTGTGGTGTTTGGCATTTTCTTCGAATCCGTTGCCTTATTTTGGAAATATGTAGC